>JAOEGS010007544.1:159645-213077 GCA_025447755.1 Corythornis vintsioides | reverse complement strand
TAAATTGCATTAAATTTCTCCCTGCCCAGCTCTCCAGTCTGTCCAGGTCTCTCTGGATGGCAGCACAGCCTGCTGCTTTGTCAGCCACTCAGGTGTTGTGTTCTGCACTGACATAAATCTGCTTCTACAGGGTTCACAACAAATGCCTTGTTGTATGCAACAAATACCTTCCTGTTTTTTACATTGATCTTGTTAATTTAGTTTCGGAAAAGTGAAGGAAGAACAGGTGGTTTGACTTGCCTTGGGACCAAAGGAAGAATCCTCCTCAAGTCATCTTATATACCAGCAAGCCAGTAAGAGGCACTGAAGGACTGTACTGAATTTAACTAAGAAATTAGGTCACATACAGTTTGGGTTTGTGCAGAAAAATTAAAGATGAAAGATTGGCCATTGTCAAAGGAATTAGCAATGCTTTATTAGGATTTTCACAAGCGAGAGCTATTAGCCTTAGTTTGCTCCCACTGAAGGAACAGTAAAACTACCAGAGAAAAATCAACAATCGCTGCGAAGGCACAAGCACACAGGGAGAAGGTAAGAGAGCAAAATGGTGCAGTTTAGACTTAACAAATTCTCCTCTGAAATTCCTCTTAAAATGAGAAATTTCTCTGAATATAAAGCCACTCAAGACGGGACATCATTCCAAGTGCATTTACAATACCTTCACACAAATGAAAAGAGTAAAAAAATCTGTGTAGACCAAATCCAAATTCATTCCACTGATGTTTTTTTATGCAATGAGATGCATAGGATAATTTAATGCATATAAGATGAATCCAGATTCACTGTGACTATAATGAAAGATTGAAAGAGAATCTGAAAGGACAACTTCCCATAGTCTCTGAATTTTTTTCTGGGATCAAATGTTCAATTATTGAAAATTATGATACGTACACCAAAAGTCAGGTGTTAGTTACAAAACTCATACAAATTAACACCTGCATGTTTCACACAACACTATTTTTCATCTTCATAATTGTGCTGAAAAAAACCCTCAGTGTAATTCACATCTAAAGTATACCTTAGATTAATTTTCTTTATCTTACCTATGTCACTTGCATCAGCATCTAGCTGTGTTGTCTTTTTGAAGTTCTGTGACATGAGAAGCGTTGCTTGTTCCGCAGTGTGCAGCAGCTTCGTCAGGCTCTGTCTTTGCTTATCTACAGGAAGAGCTTCCCAGACTGGAATTTTATCTTTTTGTAAAAAATTGTTCACAGTGTTAAACAAAACCTGTAAATACAAGAATGTTTTTAAGTGGAATATTCGTTTGTAAAATAAGAAAAAACCAAACAACTGACTGACTTTAAGGCTTGGTCCACTCACGTTAATGGTTGTATTATGAAGTGCTTCATTGTCAGAATCAGAGAAATGCATGGTGTTCAATGACGAGTAAGATAATGCTTCAACATATGAAATTACATCTACAGGTAAAAGTGGTCCCAAAGTATTTTTATTAATTTCTTGCAGCATCTCCAGGGGTGTTTTAAAATGACTAATCTGAAAAATATAAGAACTTTCATCTTAATGGAACAAATCAAGTCACATTTTTGCCAAGTGACAGTCAACCCAATGCAAATGTATTAACATGCTGGCTTTTAAAATGCTGATATGTGAAAAGAGGCACTATTTAAATCAACAAGTTGACCTATAAAGTAATGGAGTTACACACAATAGGTGTAACTCTATTAAGCAACTACCTGTTAAAATAAGTCATGGCCTTTTATTGTATTTTTTTTCTTATTTTTTTTCTTTTTTTTGGTACTACTGCAGCTCAGTTTTATTTATTCTAATGGTCCAAACCAAACTAAAAAATCTTCTGAAAAAAAAATAAATTAAATGCCAGAGATATGTTTACTCTGTTGACTCTTTTCTGTTAACTTTTAATTGAAGAGGTGGGAGCTCATGGGCAGTATTGGTATGTTTTGTGGTTGTTTTCTTTCCAATGCAGATTATAAAGCATATAGTTTAGTGCAACTGCACTGCTAATTTACCTTCAGTGCTTTAGCTGTCAAATGCACTCGCATTAAATAATTAGTTTAAAAAGTAATAGGCTAGAGAAGGTGAGATGAAGATTAAGATTGCAAGTTTCAGTCTCATGGTTGAATAGGAAAAGAATTCTTACTTCATGACACTGAAATCTAATGAGATGTTATGCACCTCCCCACTTCTAACATCTGGTTTTGCAAGATCTGTTGTTTACACTGCTGAGCAGTTTTTATGGTTCTTGCTTCATCTTCAACTGCAGCTGAACTGATGCTAGAACAGAGGCTAAAATCTGTCACACTGCTATTTACCTAAAATGGAAGTATTTTGGCTTCCTACTTTTAGTTTTGCTATGTATTAAAAAAGAAATAACATCACTGTAAGAGCCTGCTCTGGCCTTTGCCATGTCTTTGCACAGAACTGTGGTAAGCATGAGTTATATTTAATGCAATGAATTACATCACAGATTAACATAGAAAGCATTGTAATACAATGTATATCTTACACTATGTTCATAAAAGCCTGTCAGATATTTCTGAATCTCTCAGCTTTGGGAAACTGCTTAATTTAAATGCAAGCATATACAATTGGGGTTCATATGTTTCTTTTATCCTTTTAACAATACTATAGCTGTAGACTAATGAATAATTAATTCATTAATATATTTTTTAATTTGCTTCAGGAATCTCTGCTTCTGGTAAAAAAAAAATATCTTGTGTACAGAGTCCTTGAGGCTATAAATTATGTACTACTTTATACTATGATGTGAGGGGTAAATATACTAGCATGCTAGGAAGTTATTGCACCATCTATTTTGTCACTTGTTGACATTACTTTTGTCAGCTATCTTGCTGCCTTTCGCTCTGAACAAGCAAATAATTGCACATCAGTAAATGCAGCAGTGTGTAACTTCAGAAATTACAGAAGCAGTTGAGTGATTACCACACTTCTGAATTTTTCATGCACCATGACTCACTTTGCTGGAAACAGAACACACGTATTTCAAGTAAGTTATTATCATGATTTGAACATACAATCCAGTTCAAATAATTTGAAGTTATTAAAAAGACTTCTGTAAGCATGCTTAAGTTCAATTGTATGCTTCAAGCATTTGTTAAAAGCTACTTAAGAACTATTATAATTTAAATTACAGTTTCAAAAAGAAATGATTAAAGGATTTGGAAATTAATTTATAAACCAGTGCTACTTACTCCAGCTAAAGTTCTATTGATATGTTCAGTTATACATTCTTTGTATAACTCACAATTGGCCTTCGGATTTTCTGTAGAAATTAAAAAGAAACTAATTATGTATTGCAGTTCAATCCATATTCAATATACACAACAGCTTTTACAGTGTCTAAGTAACAGCTCAAACCACCAGCATTCGGAGTTTAGGCACGCAGGAGCAGCATTCCATTCTCAGACTTCAACTACTAAGACTTTATCTTTGCCAAAGTTACAGCACTGGAATGGACCCTGACCTTTTGTTTTACTCAGGTAGGGCATTTGGCCTGTTTCCTCAGAATTTTCACAGGTGAAGTTAAGAGAGAGCTCGAATCTACAGAGGGGAGTACGGATCTGATAACTATTAGGAAGGAACATTATTCCGAATAGATTCCATCACACTCTTTAGCAAAAAATACATTTACAAAATTATTCCATTCTCAGGAAATTTAGATGCCGCTGCCTTGCCTCTTTTTTGTGTCTTGCTGATTAATCTAACTGAAGATAAACATGCACTGGTGGGTCTCTCAGAAGATGTAGCTCTATAATAACACATAAACCTTTATAATATCATGTACCTTGGCAGGAAGTGCCATCATTTGGCTTAAACTGCAATTTTCCTGTGGATGGTTGATAACCTTCCTTACAGGAGCAGTTAAACCCTCCATCCACGTTTTCACATTTTGCATGATCTCCACAGGCAACAGTTCCTTCATAGCTGCACTCATCTACATCTGCAAATATCGTGAGAAATTGAATTTTTTATTAAGTATTTACAGACTAAAATCTTGCTGCTTTGTTGATAAGAGCCCTGCACACTGTAAGCAGTTTCATAATAAAATTTCATGGCATAAAAAGAGAAAGGAAAAAACTGAAAAGGCAAACTTAATGGCAAAACACCTGCCAATTCTAATACTTAGGGCTTAGAAGGATAAATCCTAATTGATCATATTTTTATACCGCCACTTTTATTACTATGTAATACTGCTTTGTTCATGTTTTAAAACCAAGACTGTAAATATTAATTCTATCACAACAAAATGCTTGGCAAGATGCAAATCATCTGAAATCCATTTTCCAGAGATTAGACTAAATAGATTTTCTCAGCCTTAGGATTCAGTTAGAAGAAAAAAAAAAAAAAAAAAAAAAAAAAAAGAAAGAAAACCACAGCCTTTTCTTTTAAGCCTTGTTGTTAAAAGGAGGCTACAAAAGATCACTCTATCCATCTCGTTAATCTAAGATTTAAGATCTGTGCCCTTTGAAGTGCTTGGCATGTCTTTTTTTTTGTCTTGTTTTGGTTTGTTTTTTAAATCCACGTTTAAATTACATTTGTCTAAAATGGCTTTTGAGTCCCTAAATAATTTGCCCTTAGTTAGACAGGTTCAGTAACTGGGTGGGGCACAGTCCAAGAGTACAACTGATGAATTCCAGTAAGGGAATCCATGAATCGATCACTGCAGGAGCGCTGGGCACCAACTCACTGGCAGGAACAGGGATTATTTTACATTATTTGGTTGGCTGAGGATAAAGATCAAATAACTCAATGGGGAAAGTAAACTGGGAACAATACCAAACAATTCTAAAGAATGAAGTAATGGACTGTGAAGTGCTGTGCTGGAAAGGAGAAAAAAGTGAACAGCTTTGGGACAGGTATATCTGATGAAAAGAGCTGAAAAATGAAGAAGTGATACAAGAACAGATTTAAAGGAACAGCAACAGAACTGAACTGAGGGAAAGTAAATGTAAAGAGGGGAATGGACAGACAAGAGACAAAGACAACCTAATTAAGAACTGGCATGACAATGAATTTGGGAAGCATGCTGGTGTACAAGGAGAATTGATTAACTGATTAGTGGAGGAGAATAGCTACCTGAACTGATAAGAGGCCTTTGTGCAGCCAGATGGCTGTTCAGACAAGACAAACAGAAGGCAGATACAGGGGGCTGTCACAGTACTATGAGCATACAGGGACTAGTTTTTGCCCTCTTCTTTTGGTACAAGATCATTGGTGGTTTCCAATAAGGAGCAGAACAAAGATGAATAATAATGTGTGTGAAATATGGTTGCAAGACAAACTGAAATGATGGAAAAATGTGCTGTCTGTCTATGGATATATATATGGAATGCAGGAAGATACCCAAAGGATACCTAGAGACCATCTGCCTGTTTGGACAGCACTTTTGGTGGCTTCATAGCACAGTCTTTACTAATGTTCAGGGAGCCTCCATAAATAATCAGATGAATGCTGTGTATGGGGGAAACTCTAAAATGCATTTAGACGTTAATAGTGCATCCCAACAGTTTCTACATCCACATATTTTTTACTGTTTTGTGCTTGACTCCCCAGCTCCCTTTCTTCTGCTTATAAACCTGAGGTCTTTCTCGAGTTCAAGGACATGGTTGAGGTGCCACATCACTTTCATATCTCTATTTTTCTCACTGAACAGTGGTTGTGATTTGCACAAAAAATGCTGTGCTTTAAGCATGAGGTTCAGAAGCTCCCACTGAAAAGCTGTTTAGACTCCTGCATAGTGCAGACAGGAAGGAGAGGTGGAGGCTGGAGATGCATTTGCCCTCCAGAGCACAACCACCTCTGTTCTTCAGGGAGAGCTGCCAAAAAGGCTGTGTTTGAAAGGGTTGGTGCAAGCATTGACATATGCTAAATTATAATTATTTGTAGTGGGGCAATAGTTTGTTTCAATCTTTAATGCCACAAACTGCAAAGGTTTCTCTTTAATGAGTGGAGTTTTGCATTGGTTGTATTTCCATGGTTTCCCTGAGCTTTGTATTCATAGGCGTGGAGCTAACTACATTACCCATCAAGGAATCTGGCAAAAGTGGAAAAAAAGAAGGGGGGAAAAGCTTAATATAGTGCTATACACAGGCTACCTCATAATTAAATGCTGTCATTTAAAGACATAAGGCTGAAGTTCTTACTCTTGGCATTTAAATAACCTCTCACATCAGTAAATTATAAAGCTCTTTCTGAAACAAGTGGTTGCCTGTCAGTGCCCTGTTGTGTGACCCTGTGTAAGACAGACAAACTTTGAACGAATTGAAGTGGCAAGGGTGAAAACCATGACAATACCAGTTTGTGTAAGAACACACATCAACCTTATACCAAAGATTTCTTTGGCCTTTTCAGCTACATGGAGAAGAACATATACATCTTAACAAGATATTCAGCATGCAGTGCAGTGCTAAAGCACCAGCAAATAACAACAAGCTTTGCTAAAACTTACAGTAATTAACTTAAAAATAAATATTTGAATACTTTCCAAACTTTCATTGCAAAGTATCAGGTTTCCATGTGATTTATTGATGCAAATATTTCAAAATTATTATGTTTTCCTTCCTATTTTGGTAAACCATTTCATTGTCATTATTAGGCAGTCACACAAGCTATCATTCCATTTATAACTATACATATTAGCATATATATAATGGAGGTTTCAGTGATAAATTGGGATTATCCAAAAGAAAAACTCAAGCACCGAGACAGATCTCTGTCAAAAGGATGACTACTTGAAGCCTGATAGAGACACCATGTCTATATGGAAATAGAGTTTCTGCAGTTGAGTTACCTGTAGGGAAAGAGACCATAACACAACTATCTGATTTACCATTTCCTGGAGAAAAAAAAAAAAAAAAAAGTAATCTCCTGAAGGACAAAATTAAAAGGCAATATGCCTGATCTTGCAAGGTACTAATCAGCTTCATTTCCCTTTTAAATCAATGAGATTGTCAGGGGCAGCCAGCAATTTGTGACAGTTGCAAGAATGTAGCTTTTAAGTTCCTGCTTTGAAGTGGTGTGTGCAGTAGCTGTAGGTTTTTGTTTCTTTATGTTTTGCAGCTCTGCCTTTTTAATCAAATATGCAATTTTTAGACCACACATGGACAACAGCTTATCAGTCCTTTCAGCAATCCAATTTTACTGGAGCTTTGGGGTGAGGATCTCAAACCATCCTCCTTGATCTACTCTGGGAGTGGGTCTCGGCTGTCAAGGCTTGCCTGAGCAGTCTTCACAGACAACATTCCTGAGCAAAGGATGAAGACCAACAGCTTTTTAAATAGAAAGGCATCTGCCAGAGCTCAGCAAAAAGCCCTGGCCTTTTAGTAAATATTCAAAACAAATCCTGAAGCTGATCTTTGAAGCTTTTATAATAGCTCCAATCAGAAAAATAGTATCATCGACACCACATAGGCTAGTGTGAAGATAGATTTATAACCTTTTATTTTATTTCTGTGCTTTGTCACTCCTCATTTACTGCAGCAGGCAAGGAAATTCCAATTAAATTAAAAGTACTGAGAACAGTTATTATGTTCAGTCTTGCCAATTACTGGATTTTACCTACATCGCTTTGATTCTTCAGTCTGTCAGTCAAGACAGCTTGATGTCTACATTATACCTTCTGCTTATTAGTAGCTTGCAAGTGATTGAAAAGTCCAACTGCAAAGCACTAGATGTTCCCTCCCTGTGTCGCCATACTGTGGAAGACAGCAGCAGACAAAAAGTAGAAATGAAAAAGCCTATGAATGGCATAGGTAAAAGTTAGCAATGTGGCATAATGTTATATCCCATCCGCTGTACGACTTCCCTATCACAGAAAAAGATGTGATGGAGGATGTGTGCCTTCCCAGTGCTCTCAAAAATACCTGAGGAAAACTAATAACATGTTCCTGGAGAAGGCACAGTGGCACAAATGTCACTTTCATTTTACTGATGGTCATTTTCACATTTTTTCTCTGTTGGCTGGGGTGAAAAAAGGTAGGTTTATATTTCACCTTTTTATCTGCAGTTGAACATTCAATAAAATGTAAGTCCAAGGCAAATGCATGGCTTTTACACAGTAAATAGATTTTAATAGCTCACATTCAGGACAGCAGAAAAATACCATCTTCTGAAATATCATATCTGTGTTCCTCTTCTTTCTTCTTTTCCCCTCTCTTTTTCTCTCTCTCTTCCTACTCCAGTTCCTCTTCTATCTTGCATGTTTCATTGTCATTTCTTCACTGATTCTGACTAATAATAACAATGAAATACTTCTGAACCTCAACTCAAAACTCAACATTCTGCTTGTGTGCAAGTCATATCCACTACCTGTAGCAGCAAATCCATTGGGTATAAAATATTCTATTACAGTTTCCCAGACAGATAAAGTAGAAAATTAATTGTGGATCAAAAGGTTGTCTTTAGGACTTACTGCTTGGTAAAGTAATCGGTACACTTGTTTAATGAGAAAAGGTGCCCACAGGTAATTTTTTTTTTCAATGTGAGTTTTGGAAGCTCTCAGTTCCTCCCATATGGATTTGCAAAAAGGAGACGAAAAGTGGTAAACTAACCCCCAGTTGAGGATAAAAAAAAAAAAAAAAAAAAAGATCAGTCTGCCCAGTAAAGATAAGAGGGCAAAAATCAGAAATTAGCAAGCTAATGGTAAAAAGCTGAAGTGACAAGAAAAGTCAGAGAAATAACTTTCAAGACAAAACTTCTGAAGCTGAGGAAATGTCATAATGTAAAATTCAAAGCCCAGACCAGAAACAGCAAGAATATTTACAGCTCAATGTGCTAACAGTCTCAGTCCCAGCTAATTTAAGAACGATTCACAGCAGTTGGATAAAGCAGAGCTCTTTTAGATGGATGTGAGCAATGGGCAAGAAATGTTGATTAGATCACTTTCTGGCTTAATATGCAGCCATTCTGCTGATATTAAGAGCAGTAAGAAGAGAGGTTGTCAGCACTTACAAGCTCACAGGAGATATATCTAGAATGAGACACAGTCAGCATAAAGGTGTAAAGGGCAATAGATTTATTTCTCATTTTCCCATTCCCTGAGGACTGTTGCAACATACAGAGAAAATTACCAGGAGTTTGAAAAAAGAGAAATAGCTACAGCTCTTCCATTCAAAGGAAATCCTAAAGGATTGCATAGCTGTTGAGAAATAACATTTTTCCAGAGAACTTTTCCACCCCTGTAATCTTGAACATGTTCCTTCTAACTGCTACGGGAAACAGAGGCTGATGGATGGCACAGAGGGTAGGATAACTTCTGATCTTGCTCATTGCTTTTGATCAGACTTGAAAAATATATCCCAACCAAAGCCCACAAACAAAAGATATTTGGGGCATAGTAGGTCAAATCTGTAGGGAATTCTGTTGGTTCAGAGCAACCTTAATGCAGAATACTCTGCTACTTTTTGCTTTAAGAATATTTAGAAGTATCGCTTTGCTCACAGTGGAGTGAAACAGGGGCATGAACAGGTGGATTAATGATTTCTGTGTTACCTTAACTTTATATTAATTGTCTAAAACTGTGACATGTGGATTAAAAATACCGCAAGCAGAGCCAAGATTGAAGTGTTACTGAAAGCAATGGCAGCTGCTGTGTTGTCAGTGAGAAGTGTGGGCCTGAGCTAGAATATTAAGTCTGTACCAGTCCAAACTGTGAGAATTTTATATCCATATTCCAACATTCACAAATCTGAAAGAATTTAGCTAAATTTATATAATTAACAGTAGCAGTAAGATAAGACAATGTAAAGCTCTCTGGCAGACATTAATAACTTACCCACACAGGAGGTTCCATCATTAGGTACAAACTTCTGTAGACCATTGCTGGATTTGAAGCCAGGCATGCACATACAGTAATAACTTCCCACCGTGTTTGTGCAGTTGGCATGCTCTCCACAAGGCTGAGTAGCATTTTCACATTCATTATCATCTGTCAAGACATAAATTATGGAGAAATATATTTGCATTTGCCAATTGAAGAAAACAGTAAAGAAAAAGCTGAATTTGGCATCTGGTGTTTTATTTATGTAAGTTTTGCAATGCTGTGCTAGCACTCTTGGTGTTTGCCTATGTAGTTTTCCCATTGCTGAGGATATAATCAGGTGTTCAGCAGCACTCTTCTGCCCTCAGCTAGTGTGAGTCAACAAATGAGAAAACCAGTGGGTACTGAAGTGAATGGTTTAATCTGGTATTCACTTAGAAGAATGGACTGAGACAAGTATATGTTCTGCCATGGTTGTATTTGATAACAGTTTTTGCTACCCAAAAATCTGCAGGTAGAGAGCCATCCAGGAATTTAGAATCACAGAAAGCCAAGTTCAAAAGGGTATCAAAAAGTCACACACTTCATTCCCTAACAGCAAAGCAGGAGCAATGTAACTAAACTGGCAGAGATTTTTCTGGCCTGCTTTTGAAGTATCTTCTGTGGTATTTCTGAGGAGTCACAGACTACGAACATACAAAGCTTAGCCTACTGACTGGCCTGAGTCTTCAAGTGTATTGTTTGTTCTTAGTTATCCCAAAGATTTTAATGAGATGAACAAGATTTGTGGCTTGATCTTTACCTGTTAGCAATTGCTCCATAAGTCATAATTTCTGTACCTTCAAATTTACATGATCTATCTTACAGGGCTAAATCCCATGCCTCCAATGATACATGACAAAAGAACTATATACACAAGTTTTAAGGCTACTTCATCTCTGCAGTGCTTCATGTACTATCATTGTGAGCATGGAAATTCAGATACCTGGATCAAATAAAAAGTCAAATTAAATCTGAAACTTATGCTTTGAACTTTATAGTTGGCCTGCTGCAAGGACTCAATAAAACTGCTTTCTTGCCAGAATATTCCAAAGACCCTGTTGTCTATTCAGTAGTTTTCAGACCAAACTTGAGAAAAATTTCAAAAGCTTCCTTAACCAGACACTCTTCTTACCAAAGTGACGGTTATACTCACTATACTGATAATTCCATGTTCCCAAAAAGCCCATTTCTCCCAAAGCACCCCAAAATTATGAATCAAACAGATCAATAAAACTCTCTGAAAGAAGACGACACTCTGAGTGAAGCTCTCTATTTTCTACATTGTGAGAATGGAAAACAGTTAAAGGCTTCCTGAAGTCTTCTGGGAATTTGTTCCTGTTCTCAAGTAAAAAGTACTCAAAACATGATGAATGACAGGAAAAAAAAATCTAACAAGAAGAGAAATAACAACTTATTGCAGAAGAGGAACGATTAAGGAGCATGACAGGGAAAAGAAATATGATTTCAGAAAGGATGCCCAAGGATGAATTTCAGAAAGGTACTTCTGCTTTCCAGACAGTCAGTGTTCTCATAAGGAATTTCAGAGATAGGGTACAGATAAGTAAAGCATCATGTAAGTTAGAGCAGTGGCAAGATTAAAGTACATCAAGAGCTGTAAAGCACTGCAGGAATACATTTCTGCAAGGTAACTTGGACACAACCCCCAGCATCACCCTAGAACAGAACATTCTTCATATTTGAAGACTGACGTGATTTTGAAAGTTACTCAGTTGACTCTGAGATGCAAATATCCATTCAGAACTGCAGCTTTCCTCAGGGGAATTTGGGTCAACAGTATCAAGTGGATTATGCTCATTATAACTAAAATTGAATGTAATTTAATGAGGAATCCAAGTACAAAAGCACTTTGCCAACACATGTCAACAATATTTATTCTAGAGCTTTGGTATTCATGAGAATACAGCAGAGCAGGTGTGTGATTTGGATGTCAAAGAATGCCAAAGTAAAACCAAATTAGTTTAAGTGGAATTATGATAGCAAGGAAAAAGAAAGTGGTGTTGATCCAAGTTCAAAAGCAAAGCATAAGAATATGAAAAATCCAATTCAGCATGTGGCTTTGTGGAGAGCAGGTCCCAGAACACTACAGATCTTGGTAACAAGGTCCAGTTCTTTGAATATCGTTTGTGTGTCTGTTTAGCTCTTCTGCAATACAAGTTTGCTCTGCACGGAGGCATTTCATGACAAATGTAAAAAAGGGGTCCACCCTATTTTAGCTGTAGTCTATGAACTGTAACACTTTCCCAAGAAAGCAAAACATGTTGATTTTGGAAAGCTCATGGCATAGCAGTTATGGAAGATGAGAAGCAGAAGGACACTGATGAGTGCAGAACTTGAAATCACAGGAATAACAGAGCTAAGGAGAGAAAAGCTGTACGACAGATGCACAAACTTGTCTTTCAGATTGTTTTCTAGGACCTCAACTACCATCCTCAAAATCCAGCAATGTGACCTTTTTCAGGTGGTCCAAAGAGTTTAGAAGCAATATTAAAATGTCATCAGTAAATTCTTTAAAATGATTCCTAATTAACTTTACTGGATTATTGGTGGTTTTCCTCGATATTTAAGATGTCTGTAAGGGGTTTAATGGTGACTATATTGTCTTGGAAGGCTTGCTTAATTGGAGTCCCTTTCAGGTAATTTAAGAAACCTTTAGAACATTGAAGAAGAACAGCAGTAACCTACATTGCAAACACAAGAATGAATATTTGTAAAGAGTTAAATTCATAAGGAGCTCTCTTTTCAGTATTCCCCTGGTCTAATGCAATACTGAGCAGCCCATGCTGGGGGATAATTTACTGGACCACATCCGGCTTCCATTGAAATTAATGGCATAAAAGTCACTGACGTCAGTAGGCCCAGGGTGGTGCTCGCTATGGAAAACTACTGGGTTAATGAGAAAGGCAAGTGAGAAAGAAGTTTTGAAGCCAAGAAAAAAAGGAGTTTCATACACAGTTGGACTAGATGCTTTTAGACTGCCTAATTTCAGACAAAAGACTTTACAATAGCAACATTGATGCTGAAAATATTTTCTAGTTCTCTATATAAACAACTTGAATTTTTTCCTCAGACAGCAACTCAGTGTAAAGCCCAGGGACTTAGAGTAATTTTCCAAATTTTACATCATTTGTAAATACTTTTGGATTTGTGATTTAAAGGACATCAGGAAAAAAAAACCCAACAGGATTTATAGATGGGAAAATGTTTTGGTTTTATTGATTTGGTTGGGGTTTTTTTAAGAAAGTTTTCTGACTATACAGAGAGAAAATAAATTACAGCAGCCATATAATCCACCTGCTTTGTTACTACCTAATTTAATTATGACAAGTGCATTCACTGCTGGCACAGACATCCACTGAACATTGCACAGACATCCACTGAACACTGCAGGCAGCATTTGAGGACTGTACATTCTTTTAATGATTGCTTTTTTTTCCAGTAAATGATGAAAAACTTCAAGTCTTTTGGAGACAATATTGGCCAAATGACAAGGTTAATTATTGCGGTTAAATGATAATTCCGCATTGAAGCCCATTGGATACACAAGGAATAAGCTGAACAGTCTTAAGAAATAACATCTGGGGAAATAGGTTGTTGTTGGGGCTTTTTCGGGGGGATGTTTTATTGTTTGGGTTTTTTCTTAATTGGTTGATTTAGTTTGTTTGTTTTTTTTTTGATTGGGTTTTGTTTGTTTTGCAGCTGTTTTTTGGGGGGGGGTTGTTTGGTTTTTCACGGTGTTTGTTTACTTTTTTTCACATGACAGTTCTAAGATATACATATTGTCTAAATATCTCATTATTAAAAGTCACCATGTAAGAAAGATTATCAATTGTTTCCTACACAATTTGTGTTAAATAAGCCAAAGATAGGTGGATACAGGAATGTATATACATGTATACCTGAATACATGATACAGGTGTAAAACAAAACCAATGTCCCATTTTCACCTTAAAAATTAAATTAAATTATAGTTAGATTGGATCAGCTACTAGCTGCATGTACTCCTATGTACATGCAAATGTATAAAGATCTTAAAAAGCAAAGATCCTGAAAAGCTGATATACCCATTTAAAACTTCACTTTGAATTGAGGATGGTGATTCTGTAGTAAAACTGGTTGTGTGCATTAACATTAGAACACAATTGATTTAGGATTGAGTAACCCCCCTAAGAAGTTTGGGCATTGATTGAAGTCTTCCCTTGTCACAAATGGCTATAAATTGGATCCATTGATTGAACATCATTATTTAACATCAGGTAACATTGCTCATTAGGTAAAACGTTTATGAATTTTGTTTATCATTGATAGAATATATTTTTGTATGAAAACTATCCAATTCTCTTTGAAACTTAAAAACATTCCAATACAAAAAGGAAGACTGATTGGTAGATTTTAGAGCCACAATCAGATGGAAGCTAGAAGACTCCAGTAAGATTTTAGGGAAAAAAGGACAGAGGAAATTAGCTTTATCATATTCCACATCCCTTTCTAAAGTTCAAACTTTACCATTACATATCCTGTTTTAATACCAGGTGCTTTTACAACTATAGTTTACAAAAGGAAAATGCCAGGGAAACACGGCTACAAAGTGATATTTGTTAATATAATAAGCATGAGAAAATGGTTTGTACAATCAAGTTTAGATACAAGATATTTGTAATGCTGTTTAAATATTGGACACTGCATCAAAAGAAGTGTGGCCAACAGACTGAGAAAGGTGATGATGCTCCTCTGCCCTGGTGAGATCTCACCTGGCGTCCTGTGTCCAGCTCTGGAGCCCTCAACACAAGAAGGCTGTGGACTTGTTGGAGTGTGTCCAGAGGAGAGCTATAAAAATGATCAGAGGGCTGGAGCAGCTCTCCTATGAGGACAGGATGAGACACTTGGGGTTGTCCCACCTGAAGAAGAGGAGGCTCCAGAGGGACCTTATAGTGACCTTCCAGTACCTGCAAGGGGCCTTTAAGAAATCAGGAGAGGGTCTATTCACAAGGGTTTGTAGTGTTTGACAGGACAAGGCTTTCCTAGAACCACACCTGAAGAAGCACAGGCATGGTGGTGTGACTTTTCAGAAGCTTAATGAATACTTGATTTACTAAGGCTGACAAGCAGCTCATACTGAGACCATTACTGCTAAAATACATTAACGTTTTATTCAATGCATTGCCCAGGTGACACAAAAAGAAACTATTACAACCTCAACAATCAATTTTGTCCCAATGCAGGCCTTTTGAAAGCAAGGTTGGAGTCCTTACACCCATCTATTAAAGAACAGCAGTGGCAGCACAGGGCTGGGGACCAGTATCAGCCACAGCGGTCTGAAAAGTGGACAGCACTAGGTAGGAAGGAAACACAGCCGGAGCTGCTGGGGAATACATTGATTCATTGCATCCGGCTGTTCTCTTTCAACAGCAGCCTCTGCTGCCAAAGTTTCCCTGGGGGAAACTAAAACTACCCTTCCCAAGTGTAACCCTCGTGGGAGAACAGTACTTGAAGTGCCTCACTTAACCCCTCAAAAGCAAGGAAATGAAAGGCTTCCTGTAAAACAAATTCCAGTGCTACTCACCCCGCTGTGCATAACTTGTCTGGAGGTCCCTGAACAGTGGGTGATCATACATATATTACTCCTGTGCTGCAGGACTGTGCATCTATAGCCATCACAGCCTCAGCTAAGAACAGCGATACCATTAAGAGCCTTGTCTTGCCTTCCTTGTGATGTGTTTCCATTAATGGTACTTTAACACAATTTGTTTATGATTCTCCAAAGATTCAGCATTCGAGTTTGGTCTAAATCAGCATGAAAGAGCAGATGCTTAGAAAAGCCACTTGAGACTGCGGAACTGGGCTGGAAATCTCATTTAAATATGAATTGCTTTCATAATGGGCCCGATTCATCTCTGTCCTACACTGGGGCATGGGACCATGCCGTTGCTGTATAGAAAAGCTCGCCGCAGAGAGCTATGCCTTGATAAAACCCTAACTCTCTACCTTATTGAAACAGCTCTTTGCAATGCCTTAAGAGCTTGCCAGTAGCCTTTGAATGTTTTGAACTTGATGGCTTTGCAGCTAACTAGACTCCTAACAGTCCTTAGTTCAGCAAACAAGTATTTTCTCTCTTATTTTTCACAGGCTATGTGTATACGCAGTGACAATTTCAGATCAGTAGTTCTTGTGTACCCAGATAAATAAAAGGCCTTCATAACAAAAAAAAATCCATAATCCCAGTTTAAGGAATAGGGCAGAATAGTCTAAAAGAAGGCAAGGCATGTTCCTACATCTTCAAAACACACTCAGATTGAGTTTCAGAGAGTGGACAAGGTTCAGGGAGGTTAATATATTATCTAAACTGCTTCTTTCATCACCTGCTGATATTTTCAGATATTACAAATTAAACATGAAAAGTATTTATTATTCGGTAAGTGCCAGTGATGAAATTGTCATTTGTTTAGCCACACAGAACAACCTGCCTTGTGAAGTATGAAAAAAAAGAGAAAAAAATCTATAATTTGTGCTCACTCATATGTGAAGAATGGGGCTGGAGGGAGGAAATCTTTAAAGTGCTAGTCCTTGACTGGAAAGAGTACATTTACCCAGACAAGCATCTGCAGGAATTTGACGAGAAAAAGGAACAGGGTGTTCAAATTAGTGAAATAGAGGGAAAGGGTAGAGTAAATAGCTGTTAGGTGGCCCTGTCCCACCTTTTCCCCATCACTGCCTCTTCTGGAGAGATGAAGTCTGGGTGCACTGCAGACAGCAGCAATGGGTCCTCACCACCTCCTCCAGAGAAGAGCTGCACTGACCAGAAAAGACTTATCAAGAAAGCTTCAGAACTGTGCACCTGCAAGGGGGGAGCTTCAGTTTGGGTGTGCAGAACTCTAAGTAAGTATTTATTGTCTGGCTGACACCCCTTCACTGACTGGATTATGAGAGCAAGACCTGCGAGTTCTATAAAGATTCACCCCTTCTATTAGAGCCAAAACTCAGAGCTGGTCAGGCATCCCCTGCTAATATCATGAGCAGGGTCTCAGGGAACCTGTCAAGGGAGAATGTGACAGCACAATCCACATTGCAGCTAAGGCACAAAGGACCAGGAGACACCACTTACTCTTCAGGGAAGCAAACCATGACATCCTTCACCTGGAGCACTCCAGGATCCCCTTCTGACTTCCTCCCAGGAGTGTGGCATTAAGTCACCAGCTGAGGCCATGCCCTCATGAGCTGTTAAACTGCAACGCTGAAGCAGGAAAGGGACTGTAGCAAGGTAATGCCACAGACAGCAGAGAGTCACAAGTAAAAGAGCAAAAACCCAGTATGAAGATGGTCTGCTGGAGTTCTCAAACTGGCTTTGGATGTAAGGAGTGATGATCAGATAAATTCCCTGGAAAACTAGATGACAAACACTGAATAGGAGGGAATCAACAATAATCCCAGTTTCAGTTCCAGTCACATACAGCTCCTGGTTAGCCATACTGTGAACTCAAACAAACCTAGGCTTCCATCTGACAGGATGTGAATTAGTGAGACGTCACTGCTCAAATGTAAACATTTTGGTCCCAAGCAAGAGATAAACCAGAAGGAAAACATCTTAGCAAACAATTTCAAGGAAGGAGGTGGGGGGACGTGGACACTCTCAGGAAGCACTTTTCCAAATTTCAAAACAAAAAAGAAAGATACTTATTAAAAATAAAATAAAATAAAAAATGCAGCCAGGAAATGCATCACTACTTTACAGCTTATATAGGAAAACCACAGTGGCACCATCATGATAAGCAAGATGTGAAAAGGGGGTGAGAGACAACACAAGCTGAGTGAGACAGAGGAATGTTAAACATTATCTGATGAGCTTTATCAAACTTCCTACCAGTATGCAGCAAAATCTGTGATAAGAAATAACACTGTTCTCTGTCAGGATATGGACTGAAGTCCTTCAGTTGTGCAACACAAAGTCTTGGGGTCTTGAATACCATGTAGCAACAGCAGCACTGTGTTCCCGCTGTGCCAGAGAGCTGGGGCTGGAAGAACTCAGATGCTCACAGAGGATCATCCCTGCTGTGCTCTGGGAACCCTCTACAGAGAAAAATGGGCAGTTTCAGATATTTAATGCCAAGTGTCACTGTGACGCTTGTGAGTTTGTTGCTCAGGTGGCATGTGGTGGTGGACACAAATGAGAAAGTACATGGAGCCCTGTAATGATTTATAAAGTAACCACCCAGACACAGAACTAGTTGGGTGTTTACATTACTTTTAATTGGGGCTGATGGGAACCATTAGCTGTTACTTTGTTTGGGTTGGTTCATGTTATAAAATCAGGACCCAAAAACTAAGATTCAGTTGCTGAATTCCTCCTTGGAGTGGTTAGATGGGTCTGTATGTACTAAAGGTCAAGCTCAGGTTCATCTCTAATTCTGAAGGATGATGATCTGCTCCATCACTCCTTCTTGTGGCAGGCTCTGAAACAGCAAGATGTTTCTGCATTCATTTCCAAGTGAATGGAATGACAACACAGTCATGTTTGGATTAAGTTAATGAAAATTCTGTTCCCATAACAAAGCCTGACCTCAAACTCACTTAAGTCCAAGAAGAGGTTCCCATTAACCTGCATTTTTGCTTTTATAGAAGCAAAGGGGCAAAACCCGCCAAGAGCGGAAGGAAAAAATGAAGACCACATCTTCCTTTCCTCACCCCACGCAAATCTAATTACAAAGATGCAACCTCAACATCCTGGCAGACACCCTGTGTCAAGCTTACGACTCAAGGATTAGACAGAATGTAATTGAGACACATCATCAGTTTCTTGGTTTACCTCACTCGAAAACACAGAATTGAAACAAGATGAAGTACAGCTGAACAGGAATACGCTGGATTTGAGCTGCTAATGTGCAGGTGTTAATGATTTTCTCAGTACTACCAGCAGAAAGGTTTTAGAAACTTCCCTGTTGTTACATTACATCATTCTCAATCCAGCTTTCACTTCTGTTGCTAACTTGTCTTTCACTGAAACTCATCCTTTAACTGTAAAGTAAAATAACACATGGCACAATCGGGATATTTTTGTTTAAAGCAAAGTGAGCAGCACAGCAGTGCCTCACTGAAAGGGACTTAGCAGTGCCTAATTATACCCCCTGCACAACTGAATGGGCAACCCAAGTAGAAGTTCTGTTTCAGCACTGCAAGTAGAACTGTATTTAAAAACAAATAAACTCCACCACAATATCAAACAAAAAACTAACAGCCCATAGCTAGACAATATCAACACTAATTTCTTGCAGGCTTCTGTTTCCATTTGCCACAATGCTAGCACACAACGGGCATCATGAAAATAGATGAAGCAGGATGTGAGGCTGAAATCTTTATAATGTTGTTTAATCATTTCTTTAATTTATATAAATAAACACCACAATTTATTTATGCTGTATACAACATATCCCCCACCCAGTACTCAGTATCCACCATATAATAGTATTCAGGAAAAAAAGACTCAACATTGTCCTTCAAATCCCAGTGCACCTGTTTCTTATTATTTCCAAAACTAATATCTGCAAATCATTTGCAGACCTTTCTGAACCAAACCTCATCCACTCAGTACAGCACATTCTGGTATCTGTCTAGATCCAACCTTCCATTTGCATATGACAGCACAAATTGTAAAATTGTCTTGTAGAGAAAAAAGCTCACTACTAGCTGCAAAAAGACTGCACACAACCATGCACCAAATCTTCAGATTCATCTGAACTGCATCTAAAGAAAGGCAGTGAAACCATATCATGATTTCTCTATCCATATTTAATTCCCACCAACTACTAGATGGATGTCTCCTATGGCCAGTTACAAGGGCCATCACTCAGAGGTTGTGATCTCTCTGGCTTTTTCAGCAATGCCCCATCTAACAAGTGAAACACAAGTCTGGATGTCAGGATTAATAGGAGTTCCTACACCTTGTATTTCCAGATAACCTTCCTGGCCCTAGGGAGATAAATTCTGTCAGTTTACATTTAACACGTCAGCAGCATATTTGGAAGGGATAAGAAAAACTGAACTCTACCAAAGAAGTTTTTGCTAAATTGTGATTTAACACAATTAAGAGTTTTAGTAGGAAGTCTTTATTCGGGAAACAAGGACAGATCTACATGTACAAAGGACAACTGAGCTCATCAACCTTTAACTAGAAGTCCCTCTTCATGTTTTTGAATCTGCCACTTAAAAATAAGCTGTACCTTATGAAGTGCAGGTGGTGATGTACTGCGTTACCCTCAATAAATCTCGTCCTTTGAAAAATTATTTGCTGTAACATATCTGAAACAGTATGAAAGACATTTCTTGCTTTTGGCCTTGAGATCTGTATTTGTTCCATTTTGGATTTAAAAAGCTGAATGCAATAAAAGATGAGGTAAAATTGCTTTGAGAGAAATAAGAGCTCAAATAACATGGAAAGCCATAAAACAGTGACAACAGGAGAAGCTATTTTTTTTTCTATTGTGAAACGGTATTCATTGATTTCTGAAACCACAGTCTAATTATGGTCTGAGTGGACAAAGTATTTTAAGGAGTCTAGTCTGGGCACCAGAGACACTGAGTTCACGATGTACTTTTGCCAACTCCAAGTTACAGTACTCGAGACAAGAGCAACATGATGAAATTTGATTGCTAGTACTATTCAGGAGGTTAGATGAGGTGACCCAATGTTAGTCTATGAGATGTATGGACTTATTACTCTCTGCTAATATTAGGGTTAAGCCATTAGAAGATAACACCAATAGCAAATTATTGATTTAGGGAAAAAAAAATAATTAAAAAAATCTATTCTCTTTCATTCTTGTCAAAAATTGCAACTGAACCAAGTATCTTCTACTGTGGCCTACAGTTTTCTTGTGGCTTGGTGACAGTGTGTTTTTTTATATTAGCTGTATTTGTAAGTCAGCCAATTTAAATGCTCTGGAATTCAGTAGCTTCACTACTTGATAATAGAATAATTCACAAAAGAAAATAATTTCAATCTATAACTGAGAAAAGCCATTAATTACTGGAAAACATCCAGTCTCCAAACCTGAAGATATCAAATATGGTCTGGCAAGGAGGAGACAATTAGACTGAGAAATTCTACCCAGAGGGAAAACATGCTAACATTGCTTCAGCTAAACTAATGACTTCAACAAGAACCACTGAAGTATTTCCAGCTACTGTCAACACCGTGTTTAACTCCATGGTGAAAATGTCTTAACTCATACTCTCAGAGACTGACCCCAGTGCTTCACTTCTGGTCACAAGTCATTATAGAAACTTACAGGATTTGGTGTCTTCCTCCCCCTTCCTTCTGATGTGAATTAAAGCTAAATATAATGATGCAAGGAGGATTATAGGTTATAAAACCTAGAAAAAGCTAGGTTTAAGTTACTATTCTGACTCAGTTAAAGGGTTGCAGATTTTGGGGTAATCAGTGTAATTTTCCTATTTATAGCAATAAGACAAGAGGAAACAGCCTCAAGTTGCGCCATGAGAGGTTTAGATTGGGTATTAGGGGAAAAAAAAAAAAAATCACCAAAAAGTTTGTAAAGCCCTGGAACAGGCTAAATCTACTCTTCTCTAATTTAAACCCATTACCCCTCATCCCTTCTCTACAGACCCTTGGAAACAGCCCCTCTCCAGCCTTTCTGTAGGCCCCCTTCAGGTACTGGAAGATGGCTATAAGATCGCCTCAGAGCCTTCTCTTCTCCAGGCTGAACAACCCCAGCTCCTGCAGCCTTTCCTCATAAGAGAGGTGTTTCAGCCCTCTGATCATCTTTGTGGCCCTCCTCTGTACCCACTTCATCAGGTCCATGTCTTTCCTGTGTTGAGGGCTCCAGAACTGGATGCAATATTCCAGGTGAGGTCTCACCAGAGCAGAGCAGAGGGGCAGAATCACTTCTCTCAATCTATGGGCCACACTTCTCCTGATGCAGCCCAGGATACAATTGGCCTTCTTACTTGCAATTGCACACTGCTGGCTCACGTCCATCTTCTCATCCACCAACACCCCCAAGTCCTTTTCAGCAGATCTGCTTTCCAGCACTTCATCTCCCAGCCTGTATTATAAATGTAGATACACCTGCACATCACACTGAAAGGCTGCATGGAGCTCAGAGGCAGGTGGCACCAGACACAGTGATGCTATATTTGTGATGTTCTCTAGTTAGGCTTAATTAGCCCTTTAAACATGGGCACTGCTGGCCTGAACATAGGAACATGCTGCATTTCTTGACTTGGTTTACCCCATACTGCACAGCATCAGCTCAGCAGACACGTGGAGACAGCATTCCAATTATAAACCACAAAGAAAACACTGCTGCTGCTGATTAGAGATTGTAAGAGCAATGTGACCAATGGTATCCAGGGGTGCATAAAGAAGATTGTGGCCAGCAGGTCGAAGGAAGATCTCTTCCCCCTCTACTCTGCACAAGCAAGACCACATCTGGAGTATTTGTTTCCATTCTGATCTCCTTCAGTTCAAGGGGGACATGGAAAGACAAGAAAGATTCCAATGGAGATCTACAAGGATGATGAAGGGAATGGAACATCTCTCTTCTGAGGAAATGCTGAGAGCCTCGAGGCTGTTTAGCCTGGAGAAGACTGAGAGGAGATCTTATTGATGTTTACAAATCTGTGAAGTGTGGGGGTCAAGTAAAAGGGGCCAGTCTCTTTTCAGTGGTGCCCTGTGATAGGACGAGATAATAGTAGCAGATGAAATACAGGAAGTTCCACCTCAATATGAGTTAAAAATTCTTAACTGTGAGGGTGACAAAGCCTGGAACAGGCTGCCCAGAGAGTTTGTGAGTCTCCTTCGCTGGAGGCTTTCAAGACCTGCCTGGATCTGTTCCTGTGTGACCTGCCCTGGGTGATCCTGCTCTGGCAGAAGAATTGGCCTCAGTGATCTCCAGATGTCCCTTCCAACCCCTACCATTCTAGGATTCCAAGTGAGGGGTTTCATTTAAATATTAAGAAGGTGCAAGTCACATAAAAGGGAGGGTGTTATGAAGCACTGACTAAAGGCATGTTATAAACAAATTTCTGTGGATTGCCATGCTGGTTATCTATCAGAGGGGGGCATTGCAGAAACCTTCAGTAGTATTTTTTCAAAGTGCTACTAAGCTGCAAAGTTCCCAGTTGGAACCGCTAAAGACTTGTTTCCCAAGCTTATAACTCAAAAAGAAATGTAGCATCCCTCCATTTATTGAAACAAAGCTCTCAAATTAAGTGCTCAAATCTAAGTTCAAGCAAACATAATCAAGATAAACATCTTGATTATCTAATAGACTGAACTTGCAGAACCATTGAGTAGATTTCTACAGCACTTTAAGTATCCCTGAAAATTAGGCCATTTATTAGAAATGTGGAGAAGCACTGCAAGGTTATTTTTTAAAAGCGTTGGACAAGAAACTGGTTTAACAAAAAGCAACAGTAAGACTTTTCCTTTATTTTTAAGCCAGGAAAACTATTACATCATGTATCAAATGTTTTGTTCATTAAAAAAAAAAAAAAAGTTATTGCCTTTTGTCCTCTGAAACCATCTCTGAATGTACCAGCACAGGCAGTTCTATAGGATATCCTTAAGTTTTGCTGCAAAAGTCCCAGCACACTCAAGATACCAAAGATCCCAGAATAGTTTGTTGGGAAAGGTTCTCTGTGCTCAGATTTTTTGCAAATTTAACATTATAATAACCACTGAACATTTCTTTTGATTATTCAGTCAGATGGAGCAGCTATACAACTCAAATCTAAATACAGATTATTTATCAAGAAAGACATTTAAAACACACTTAAAAAAATTAAATATGGAAATATTATTAAATATGGAAATACTGGATTAAAGATTAAATTCTTACTACAGCTTCCATGACTCCAGATCAGGCACCATAACGTTCAACCTCCAGGTTCTCCTCCAGGGACCCACTGAAAGATCTGGGAGAGGGGACAGCTGAAGCCAGGGGAAAGGGCATATTGGCGATGGGATAGCAGCACATGCGTTGCAAAAAGGGTTATGCTGTGCTTTGCAAAGGCTAACATTTTACAGAGGGCTGACTATTGTTCAGAGGAGGGCTTTACCAGTTCTCAAATCTACCCAGGATTTTGAGTAAAGAAAGGGCATCCCTTTCCACTCAACTGTGACATCCATTTTACATCTGTTAAAGGCAAGTGGTAAAGTCACTTTAGGACTTTAGGAGAGGAGGAGAAATTGTTTTCAAAGTCAGTCCACTTTCAGGACAGTAAACTGCATTATAATGATAGGTTTCTTGAGAAGCAACAAATTTCTTTAGAACTTCATCGGGTGCTGTTTTAGCCAAAGGCTGCGCCGTTGTGTTATTTTATGTTTAAACATATCCATCTCCAACAAACCTCTGAAGTCTTTAAAGTCTTATCTTTAATGCAGACAGTACTTTGATCTCAATGCCAGAAAAGGTCAACACAAGAACTTCAGAATTAGACTTGTTTACATCCAATGTACAATACAAATAAGTGAATGTGGCAAGGACATCCCAAGCAGATTATATGAGGCTGTGTTTTCCTAGTTCTACTCAAAATGTTTTTGTTTTTTTGCCAACCATTGTGCAAGCGATGTCATCATCAAATCCAATGAAACTCGCTTCTTGAAGCGCTTTCTCCCTCAAAATGTCTCATCAATCATAGTCCAGAAGGGATCTGTCCTAGCGTAATTGCAGCTTGGCATGCCAACAAAGAGCATCCAAACGTCCTCAGCTTCCTTATCTATACAATGGGCAGGGATGACAGCCGTTTTATTAGCTGAGATATTGTTACCCCCCATCAGATAAAATACTGTGTTTTGTTGCTTTGATGTTTGCTATCACCATAGCAGAGCTGTCTTTTTCAACCGCATATTTAAAGACCTGCTGCAAGGGCAGCTTCTGTTCCTTCACAGCCACACTGCCTACAGACATCTCACAGGAAGAGGCAAGTAAGGGAACGAACTGCACTTCATCAGAAAGAGTTCGGAGAATCAAAGAGCTTCTGCTGCAGTTATTTCTAGTGAAGACACAATTGTGGAGTCATCTCTCTGGTCTACATTTGTTTCCTTGAGGGAGAAAAAATCACCAGAGAGTGAATTCCCTCTTAATGGACAGTCAATTTAGCATCCACCCCAAAATTACTTCAGCCATCCCTGTTCTCCTGCCTCCACATACAGTGTGATTAATCTACAGAATTTTTAGTGGATTAAAAAAAAAACAACATTACGGGTAACTACTTATATTTAATGTTTCCCCACAATGACTACAACTATTAAAGCACTCATAAATACCTATCTTAACTTCCACATGCTTGGTTAGATCCTCCAGACTTTGAAGGCTAACAAAAAAAACCTGTCAAGCAGAGCAATATGCAAACCCATTTAATTTTCTTTTTAAGTTCTTCCTGACAGAGAAGACTTTTCTTGAATTTCAAAACAGAAAGCCTGTTAGCCAAATTCTGAAAGTGGAAAAGCCTGCTTGTTGACACCAAGCTTCTCCCACTATACTATCACTTGGGCAATAATTATATGAAGTGCTGTAGACAGATTTAATAATTCAACATTTGCCAGCTGCTACTGGAGACTTCCCATCTCTACAAAGCACAGGGAGGGGCTAGGGACTCTCCAAAGGACTGCACAACAAATACTGCCCACATCTTTTATGTCAGCAATACTCAAGCACACCAAATTCTGCTGAGGGATGTTGGAATGGCAACTGGGTAATTAGAAGTCCTCAGCCCAGCAGGAAAACTCCTATTTGGTGGCTACTCAGCAAGCAGTTACCTCTGATCAGAAAAGTCAAAGTAGTCAAGTGTCAACTGTTCTGGCAAATACAGACATCTCAGATGACCTTCATAGTCCTACACATACAACAGGCCTCTAGAGAGTCAAGAGGCATTTTCACTGGTGCCAAATCCAACAGCTCTGATACAATGACACCCCATTCATTTAACATCCTGAGAATTAGTAAAGTATTAAGAACTACAAAATTCTACTACCTCATTTTGTTACATATTTTTTAAATCCTCCTCATAAGAATTTGACACATGATAAACTAAGGACAAAAAGACTAGAGATTAGTAAATATCACTAGAAAATTCAAGGGCAGAGAAATACTCATTTCATTACCTGTACACATTCAAACAACAGCTGCTGCCCCACCAGATTTAATCTTAACACCTATTGACAGACTTAGCTTATGTATGTCTACCTACTTCACAGGGAAAGCAACTGAGTAATGGTCCCACCTTGCTGTCTGCATTTAAAAACATAGAAGCACCCATATCTGATTTATCTTTTTTTTCTCCTTCTGCTGCTCAATGTCATGATGTCTGACTGTATCCTGAAACAGGCTGTCAGCGGAAATCTCAGGGCTGTTTCTACTTCCTTCCCTTTTAATAGCTAGTTCAACAAAGAGGTAGTAAATTGGCATCTGGAATATTGAGGCCCAGGAAACTCTTCAGCTGCAGTTGAAATCTGGTGTTTGTCAGGTGTGACTAGCTGTGAGATAAAATCAGAAACTTCCACACAGGAACTACAACTACCAGAATGACAGCACAGTGAGGAAAGGAGCTCTTCAAATAGAGTGCTTCTTGGTCACTTACAAAGGATTATCAATTATTTAATAAGTAAAGCTTCAGATAATGAAATATATTTTTAAAGGCGGAAGAGAAAAATCAGCAACAAGGACTTTGCTTGAGTAGATGTAAAACTGACACATCTGCCTCCCTTGATACTTGCTAATTGGCACTTGCAATGTTTCTCTTGTTCTCCCGCCAATTGCTGATCTCTTGTCAATTTACTCTCCAACTTGGAAGAAAATTAAGTAGTTTGATGATATATTGGTTTCTTTATATTATCTTTGAAATGCAAAATATGTATTTAAATGATCTTAGAAATGTTTCCCAATTTTTATTTCTTTGTAAATGTAAGATGTTGGACTTGATACCCATCTGGAACATAAAGGCATAACTCCATCTAACTAAATTAAGCTAGGCAGTTCATCATAGCTGGTGATCTTGCCTGTAGTTTTTCCACAGATTAACACAGAACATGTCATATGCTCATTTAGAAATATTCAGTGTGAAAGGGGGATGACTACCTATATGATTCATATGTGCTTGAAAATACCTATACTAGATGATTGCCTCAAAATACTTCCCGATAGCCTTAAATACTCAAAATGACAGAATTGTCATCACTGCAAATCACACAAGGAAAGAAAAATGATACCAGCATTAACTGCATCAGCCACCTGCTCTATAAAGGTTTTTAAAATGATGGAAACAGTATGTTGGCTATACCATACATGCAGGTTCAAACCACCAGCAGGTCAAACATCCCATGTTACACATTGCAATTTATATGTCTATAATTTATACTATAATATAATTTATACAACATTTATCAAAATGCCTGCTGGAAAAGATTAGCTACTGAGCAGGGTGCTCTAAGTCTTTGCTCTGGTAAGGACTGGTGGCTACTTCTTTACTCACACCCTGACAAAACGGTTTTGGCATAAAAAGTGGGACTTTGCCAAATGCCTGTGTTGTACTCTTGATGTGCTTGAGAATGCCTTGACCCCACCAGCACTAAGCACCCAGTCTCTATTTTTTATCTCTGCCTCAATTCCACTGGGATGGGGTCCTATACACCCATAAATTTCACCTGAGTCTTTCAGAAATAGTGTTTAGTCTTTAAGTGTTTAGACCCAATATGCCAAACACACCTATGGGAACCTTCACTATACTCACCACAGTGACAGTCACTTTTATTCAAACACAGGAAAAAAAAGAGAACGAGAAGGATGTGGTGGCAACAGCCTCTCCATAAGCAGTGCTTTAGCATGCAGGAGTTTAAAGACAGTCCTAACCAAACCCACTGGCCCTCGTCTTGAAAAGAACTCTAATAATCCATCTGCAGGCAGTACCTGAGGAGAAATGCATCCCCATCCCTCCTACTGAAGCCACCAGTTGGCAAAAGCAATTCAATCACCCCAAGCCCATGAGCACATCTCCCCAGCCTGCAGATAGTGTCTTCATGCAGGAGTCTTGATGTCAAGTTCCTGCCCTAGGGATCCCTAATGTATTTTATCCAAGAATTGTTTACAGCAAAATAATCTGTCATATAAATGAATGGAAAGAGGCTCGTTTTCAGAGCCACTGCCACTATGGATGGCCAATATAGATGAAAGTGTTTACATTTAGGCACTCTTGACTGAAAACAATGGCTTTCTTCTCCTTATGCTAACTTTACCCATCTGTAAAGCAGACACATTACAGTTTACCTAACTCAGAGAAATGGGGTAATACAACTTTGGCAAAAAGAAAGGCTCCATCACACTGCTTTACTAGACATAAAATAGGTAATATGAATATATGATTTTAAATCAACATTAAGATAGTGTAGACTCCAGGACATTTCTGATATTGCTTTGGCTGCATAATGTAATTCATTTTCTAACAGGTCTCTTGCTGTGCTTGATATTCCACAGAGTCTGCCTGCGTTACAAGATGTACATAGCTAATCTGCTGAGAAAAGAAATCATAAACAACACTTTATCCTGCATTATTTTATTCATGAGAACATTGTTCCAATCGGTGCAAACTTGAAGTATGGGTTGGATCCTTAGATCATACAGCCTTGCTGACATACTCCAAGTTAAGTCTGCTTTAAACATTCTTTAATTCCAGAAGAGGAAGGTGGTGTAAAATCTTTAAGGCTGTCATATCTGTTTTAAAAATCTCTTTTATTTTTTTTCTTTTTTTATTCTTCTTTTGTCTTTGCATAGTTGTATAAGGAAAAATATCATTATGCTATTAGCCATACTTCCCTGTGCAGTCTGAGCAGGGCATTAGCTGCATTAGCAGTTAGTTTCCAGGGTGGAAGTGACAGCATCTGCCTGTCTGACTGTCTCCATTACATGGAGTTTGGCTTTCAGGAGCTCCCAGAACAACCACTCAGCACTACCAGAAAGGGGAATCTCTTGAGAAAGTTTAGGGTGCTGGGGTTTTTTTGTTTTGTTTTTGTTTTTTTTCCAGAAGATGAAGTTTTTGAAATGGGTACTAAGTGTCCACACATTTCTTACAAGTCAGTCATAATGTATTTTCAGTGGCATTGTTTTCACAGGATAATCCTTAATGATATACAAAATGGAACCTTGTCATCTCTTTGAGGAATGCATCTTAAAGTCCAAGGATAAGTGTGGGTAAGAGACACAGAGAAGACAGTGAAGATTTGCAGAGGAGTGACAAGAGCTGTCAGAAAGGAAAGTTAGTATCTTTGGAAGTGGTTTCTCAGGGGTCATCTCCCAGTATAAATTAACTGTACAAATCCACACTTGTGGATTAGTAGTAAAACTTTATTAGACACCATACGTAAAAATCTTTTTTTTGGATGTGGATTCTAAGGTCATGCAGACAGTGACCAGAAGATCTTGCTAGATCAGATACTGAGAGCTGTCTCCTCTGACAGTCCTGGATTCTAAGTTATTGTTAAATGTCTGCTTGTCGCAGATTTATTCTGTATGTGCTTGAAACTGAACCATGTCACATATTTGGCAGGAAATGTAATCCCTCCACAAACAGGATTTGATCCTTGGTGCACCATGCTCAGGCAAGAATAGCTCTTGGTAAAGCCAGTGCGAGATCTGTCCATGTATTTTCATTTTGAGTAAGGAATAAGCCCCAAACACGGGATTCTGAGACCAAAAGCTCCTGTCCCCAGTAATCCACAAGGCCCAGATGGCATAAGAAGAGATGGGCTACAGATACAAACTGCACAGCGTGCAAACATGATGCCTACATCTGAATTCATACAGATAAACTGGATTACTTCTGAAATTGTTTTCCAAAGCCCCAGGTGGCCTGTGATGCAAAGAGCAAGAATCACTAGGAAAGAAAGCCAGGTGTGGCTCTCGGTGTGAATAACACCAGACAAAATCACTAAACAAGTGACAGCTCAGGGACCCTTCCCTAGAGCAGACAGCTCCAGAATGCCCCTGGCAAACCCTCTCCCACTTCTGACACTCTCTTTGGCTTACCCTGCTTCTTTCTTCTATTCAGCCCACCATGGAAGTCCTCCTCTCCCTCCTAACAGCCATGACACCCCTTTCTATCTTTTCTCACTGTATGACCTCAATTATAGCCAGTCAAGATCTCTGCCATTCCTTATGATCTGGTGGTACTCCCCATGTATGACACCATGTTGATGAAGGGTATGCATCTGGAACATGCTGCCCCCTTTGCCTTCAATCCCTAGGTGGGTATCTCAGCAGTTTCTTAAAGTCTTCCAAGAAAAATAAGAGAGGGAGAGAGAACCTACAGTTATCTTTCCGGTATGATTGCTCTCCCTCTCTTCTAAAAATACAGAATAAATATTATGAGTGTAAAAATCACCTGGAAAAGCAGGGGAACCATGACCAACAAACAGTTCGTATTTTCTAAGAACACATAATGCCAGACAAATGTAATTGCTTCTTCACCATTTTCTGAGTTAGTGTGAGGAAGGAGCAAAGTGGCTGCAATATATCTGGGCTGTAGTATAACATTTGATACAGTGGCTCACAAAATCTTATTAGAAAAATAATTTATAATGTATTGGATAAGAGTGTTGTCATGTGGATTGAAAACTGTCTGGAGGAATATAAACAATGGATAATGAGTCATGACAAACAGCACTGTGCTGAGCTGTGAAGAGGTATCCAGTTGGGTTGCCACAGGAGTTGGTGTTAAGCCTGGTTTTATTTTACATATTTATTAATGCTCTGGAAAAAGAGATAAACAACCTGAGAATTAAATTCATAGATGATACTAAATTACTTCACATTGTTGACACCAATCAGGGCAGAGATATTATGTAGAGGGAAAGCAGAGAGGATGGGAATGAGAAGAGTCAGTGACCAGATTTACCTACACAAATATGTGAGGAAGGGTCTGTTCCAACTTATAACAATGGGAGCTACAAACCAAAGCAGTTTACATCTTGTCTGTTAAAGGCTGGAAAATAAAACAACAACAAAACCGGCTAGGAGACCATTAAAAATGATAACATTTCCTTAGAAGATACCAGAAAAGGCTTCATTCACATTTTCTAGTCTCAATAAATGTAAATGTTTGGGATTTTCTAAGAGTTTGTCTGATTGCATGCTATAGAACTGTATGTAGCAATGTAATACTAAGTCATCTGTCTTCACATCACTAGTTGATGTTGTTTTTCTGAGGAGAAAGTGGTAAAAATATTGCCATTTTCTTTGTATACCTTGTTTACTTATACTATTATCATGAAGATAACAGAAGTAGGAAAAAGTGACACAGAGGTAAGAAGCTCTTTCAGATGTTTCACTCTCCACGAGCCTCTTCAACCCCCCGAATTAGCTGCTTAATAGAACCCACATTACAGAATGAAAATAAGGTGCTTTTTTTCAAGCACTGTGATATGTGTACTATGGAAAAATCTGTGAAATTATTCTGTCCTAATCTATTTTAGTGAAACTATCTGCAGTGTTTAACTATAGTATATTTTTATTTATGTATTACCCATTTATATGATGAACTGGACATGGATCTAAACTTTGTGTATTAGAGTTTAGGAGCTTTTATGTAGATTAAAGGAATTCAGATAGTTTCAGTGTTTTTAAATGTACATAGACACTAAGTTCTATATACGTATGTGTATTTCTAAAGAATCTTTTCCTACTTCTTTATAGTCCAGGGAGTAGAAAGTCTAACCAGACTCTTGAGTTTGAATAAAATTTTGCCTCTTAAGATACTGTATTACTCCAAAAGAAGCCAAGCAAAATAGATAGGAAGATCTCACATCAAAATTCTTCTGAATACTTGCAGCAAACAAAACATTCCACAAGACCTATAACTGTTGAGATCTGGCTTCCTATCATTTTTTGTCTTGAGTTTGCTTGACTTTGGTGGCTAGGGAAATGCAAACTCAAGGTTATATTATTTTCCTGGCTCAGTCCAAAGTAACATTACCCTTCTGTGTGGATTCTTCCGAATATATGAGTTTATAGTATAACTTTTAACATCAGGTTATTTATGTAAAACTTGCAGCTTTTTCAGCTGAGTTCAAAAGGTACTGGGAATGATCACACTTCAATATCACTTTCACAGAAAACCTTAATACACTAGTTAAGATAAAGCCACCCATCAAATATTTTATTAGTCCCTACTTTCCTTTCTGACTGGAAAGATTGCTACAGAAAACTGGAGAATAATCAACCTGAGATGGTGTAAGTAAGGCACACGAATGTGCCTTTGGGTTGCTTCAAGTTATGACAAAGGATGACTTCAGCAAAGAAGTGAAAACCATGCCTGGCTCCAAGCACAAATCCCGACTGTTTAAGGATCTGATTTCAGATGCAGCATGGCACAGAGCAGAGTCCGTTACTGTCTGCTGTAAGACATGAAATAAATCACTGCCACGGGTGACCATTTTTTTCATGTAAGTATCTCCAAAGAGACTACTAAGGGAGCAAGGTTAAAAATTTCCAGGAGGATTTTATTTGTAGTAGTAGCTAAGTAAACATAAATTTTGGATTTGTAGAACGCATGACATAAAACAATAGTGTGTGGGCACTACTTTTAAGGGGATGTTACATCTGATAAAACTCTTAGGACTGGCAAGGGAAAAAATCCCTGGGAGTGAATCTCATTTGATGAAAACTGGTGTGGTTATTTTGAATTTACAGAATGCCATTCAAAGATTATAAGAATAGATTCTCTTATATTATTATTTTATCTTTTGTCTCAATAATTGAATATATATTTTCTGTGAAATACTTGCAGATACTTCTCCTTTCACCAAAATTTTCACTTAAGTTAAACCCAAATTTGCCTGAAAACTTCTGTTGAGCTTGTTTCTGGAAGCAATCCAGGAGCACCTTTGTATCTGCACAGCATTATGATCATCTCACAAATTCACAATACTTTTGTACTTTGTCTTCACAATACTTTTGTTCAATTCTGAACTATACTATTTTCCATAGAGGCAATATCCTCAGTGCTAGCCTGAATGCTTTGAATGTTAAGTGTCTGGCTCTGGCTGGCTTCTCTACATTTTCTGTCCATGAACACGTAGCACATGGCTCTTGATTACTACTTTTAAATTGATCTGTGTCTGCTATGAAAATATATTGCTTCATAAAAGTCTTTCAAAGTATCAGCTTCCAAATTAATGATTCTTCTCTCAAGCTCTGACTTTGAGAGCTTACAGTACAGAATTGTGCAGTCCAGCTACTTGAATCAAATTGAAATCCATCCATCTGCAATTCAGATCCAAATTCTTTCAGTACCGTTGGCTCATCTCGAGGTAAAGAGCAGCTGTTGTCCTGTTAAAGTGACTGTAAATAATTCTAACTTCAGGCTTCAAGAGTGAAATTCACCCTGCTTCACTGGGGACCACTTAATCCCCAGGATGTTTCTGGGTTTGGTCTTCAGCTGGTCAGAGCTGCATAATTCTGCTATAATCGATGGAGCTGTGCTGCTTTCCACCAGAGTCACTCCACTGAGCCAGGAATCCTGATTCGTTATGCTAATTGCACAGGGCACTTGCACCCATATACTCCATGGGAGGAGGTGAAAAATGCTAAGGCTTCTTTCTCATGCTGTGACCATCTCTCATTTTTCATCCCCAGTGAGCCTGTCACTGTGCTTTTTGGGGGGACTTACATGCGTTCTGTAACTCAAACAGCACCACACCAGAGAAAGACCTGTTTACAGCACAGATCCAACAGAGTGTCTAAAGGAAGCATTTTCCACTGAGATGGGCTCTAAACAAGAAGGAAGGTACTTGCTGTTAATGCAACTAGATCAGAAAAGCAGATGAATCATGATGTGATAGCGCTATTTGAAAGGATGTTTTGAATGGATCTGTCAGCAAGTATTTTAATAGCAAGTCTTCAATTTCTGCTTTATGGGGTTTTTAACAATCAAGAAGAAAACATAAGTAACAAGGAGGGATTTAGGAATTGTTTAGCGTTTGGCTGTTCAAAGAAAGAGAAAGAGCCCTCCACATGCATTGCAGCTAATGAAAATTGCCATTATGGGCTTTTTCCTCCATTTGTGGATGTTAAACACTGTAATAATGCAAAGTCCTTATGATTTGCTAAATCTTCTCAATAAGAAGGATATTATCTACTTATTTAATTACTGAACCTCCAAGGGCAAGGAACTGCTACCACCAGCAGCTCCAGCTCATTCACATAGTTCCCCTCCCTAATTGAAGGGTCTTTGTAGTTAAAAATAAAGTAGTAAATCAGTCAAAAGCCCAAAATGCCAACAGATGACAGGAAAAAAAGCACTTCAGGGACAGATTTTCAATTGCTTAGCACCCACAACTGAGGTTATTCTTTTGAAACAACTCAGTCCTCCTTTAGGCACGTAGGATAGAGCCAGACAGTTGAAAAGTCCTCAACATATATTACTCAGAAAAATCCACCCCTTACCGTGGCTTTGTGTCCTACAACCATTGTTGGCTTGCAAAAGTCAAATGTAAGCCACCTCTCTGTCAGAGGAAAGTCATCACCATCACCTCTTCTGCAGGAAATTCTAGTAAAATACATTACTCATCTGTGCTCTTGTCACTGTTTACTGCAACAGGAACAGAAGCATCAGGTGTATCAAGAGATTATTTTTACCAGACTGCCAGTGAAAGCAGCAATAGCCCTGCCCTTGTATTTCTGTTGCAGCACTCAAAACCAGATGTCCAGAGCCCTTACTAGTTTGAATATCAGTCTCAAACTTGAATGCTGCTGCCTTCATGCATTCCTTGAAGGTAACATGCCATTGTCAGGTTAAAAGTTTTCTGAATTCTCATCAGCCTAAGATCTGAACTTGAGCAATAATTCAAGAGCACTTTACAGCTAATAAACGCTGCAATAGCTTTCTCTGAGAGCAATGAATACAGCCCAGAGGCATTTTAGCACATCCCTCCCCTCCAATGAGAAGCCTTTGCTGGTATTAGCATAGTACCTGTTTATTCAAGAGGATGTACAAAAAAGTTCAGTTCACAGTTGTTTTCCTTGCAGCCCACAGCTGTATAAATATTATACCAACCTCTCCTTTGACATGGGTCTAAGCCTCAGACTTCATGTGCAAAATTATACAAATGGAGGTCAACATTTCTGCAGCCCACCACTTTGTCCAAACACACCAAGGACTGACTGTCTTCTCCTGTGAGAGCAGTGGTGCTGGCTGATGCATTCCTAAAGAGACCTCATTTTCCAAAGGCAGCTTTATTAAGACTTTCCTACATTTTAACCATGGAGCTGAGCATGATGAAAACTTTGTGGAATCAACATAGCAAGATTTGCATGACAACCCTAAAAAAACACCCAAATCATTTACAACAGCCACCCCACGTAGTTTCTATTTGAATTGGCCTAGATGAAAAGCTGTGTTAAGTTTTATAAATTTCACATCTCTGCTTTCAAGTCTTTCACTTTTGAAGGCTATTTGCCTTCCCATTTCCTCTGTGATAGTTACTGAGATGAAATTCTTTCCGGATGCACCCAGATACGCTTTCCATAATGGGACAGAAATATCAATATATTAGATTTCACAGTGGGTCTTATTTATGAAATGATGCAGGCTTTATCATAGGTCTAAATAATGAAACATTCTGGATGGATATAAGGGGTCTAAGCCTGTTTGTCTGGGAACCTCCAGCTTCCCATGCTCTACCTTCTGAACTTCTTACAGGCTGATTTTGAAAAGGTAGATCTTCCTCACGATCAATGTTACCCACTAAAATGATTTATTCAAGACAAAAAGAAATGCAAAGCCTCCACTGTCAAACAGTTTTCCACCTATTCCTTTTGCATCACCACAAAGAACTAATGCAAGGCTCAGGGCTCATATTTAGGCCCGCTGAGTTTAGCAGAACTTCTCTTTCAGTTCATGCCAACATGCTAAAGACTTCCTGTGGCATTTTTTAGGGCCTCTCGTGCTACAGAGGTCAGTGATTAAGACCTTAATGTAATGCAGAGGTTGCTGCTGCAGTAAGTCACTGGTCCTCATGACACTGCTGACACAAGATGTGAGCCAGGACTGTGTTGTCTCAGCCCAGCTGACCATTGGGGATACTCTAAAACCATTACAATATTAGAAGGGCAGTGAGGATCACTAGCCTGTCTCCAAATCTAGGACTGAATGGGAGAAGGTAGGGCAACAGTTGTGGGAATGGATCTGCAGCTCCTCTGTGCAGATGAAGCAGGAAAGAAACAGTGGTCTTCTGCTGTGGGATGAATTCACTCAGTCTTCTCTTTTCTCTCAGTCTTCATTTGGCACATTTCTGGGAATGAAAACTGCAATATCTTGCCCCAATTTCACAATCTTTAAAACTGAGTTTCAGACACTTTGCAACAGATAAATATAAACTAGATAAACATGCTAGTCACCATCTATGCTTATGTTCTCCCTCACTGTAACTTATGTAGATTGCAGCCTATGTGCAGAACTTTCATTACAGATAAAACATAAAAGCCAGTGCATATCCTAAAGAGCTGTTTTTCTTTATTGCAACACCATTACGTGAAGCCCGCTATCATAAATGAAGATTGGACTTGGCTGTTTTTGAACAAATAACCATTTATCGTCAAGGCTTTTCAGGGGCTTTCATTTCCCTTTTTGAAAAACATGATCCTATGCCAACCTAACAAATGCATAACATTAAGCAACAGGAAAAATAATAGGACACCCTGCCACACCGATTTATAGACCACCTTAGACAGTCACAGTTGTACACATCTAAGGTAAGACAAAAATTCAGTTAAATAAAGCAGATATATTAAATCAAAGACCCACCAGCAGAGTCCCTCGGGGCATAGCAGTTACTCCTAAAAGCTATGGCTGGTCTTTCAAGCAGGAGGATACACAGGAATCACAGTCCAAGGGCAGAGCCACAGGAACAGCAAGCAGGAGAGAACAAGAATGCCTTTTCCTTGGATCACAGAATCAGAGAATGTCAGGGGTTGGAAGGGACCTTGAAAGATCATAAAGTCCAACCCCTCTGCCAGAGCAGAATCACCTAGATCAGGTCACACAGGAAATGTGTCTCCAGACATGATTGGAGTGTCTCCAGAGAAGGAGACTCCACAACCTCCTTGGACAGTCTGTTCCAGTTCTGTCACCCTCACCATGAAAAAGTTTCTCCTTCCGTTTACATGGACCCTCCTATGTCCCAGTTAGCATCCGTTGCCCCTTGTCTTGTCACTAGACATCACTGAGTAGAGTCTGGCTCCATCCTCATGACACTTGCCCTTTACCTGTTTATAAACATTAATAAGGTCACCCCTCAGTCTCCTCCAAGCTAAAGGGACCCAGCTCCCTCAGCCTTTCCTTAGAAGGGAGATGTTCCATTCCCTTCATTATTTCTTTGGCTCTCTGCTGGACTCTTTGAAGCAGTTCCCCGGCCTTTTTGAACTGAGGGGCACAGAACTGGACACAATACTCCAGATGTGGCCTCACCAGGGCGGAATAGAGGGGTAGGAGAACCTCTCTACACCTACTAATCATACCCCTTATAATATACCCCAGGATGCCATTGGCCTTCCTTGCCACAATGGGCACATGCTGGCCCATGGTCATCTTGCTGTCCACCAGGACTCCCAGGTCCCTTTCCCCTGTGCTGATTTCCAACAGGCCAGTGCCCAGCCTATGCTGGTACATGAGGTTGTTCTTGACCTGTTATAGGAGTCTGCACTTGCCCTCGTTATAGTTCATTAAATTTCTCCTTGCCCAATTCTGTGGCCTGTCCAGGTCATCTGCTGGCACAGTGACAAAACACACCGGGCAGACCTGTCTCAGCCCTAGGTGAGCAGACACACTTGTAGTGGATAGAACAAAACAGAAGATCCCATAGCCCTGCCCTGCAGCAGAAGGTGAAGCTCCAGCCCTTGGTGCTCATTGCAGGTTAATTCCACCAGAATCCTCCATTTTAAAGTTATCATGAATCTCTTAAATTTAGCCCGAAATAAGCTCGCAGCAACCTATCCATTAGACAATGAACAGAGATTATTCAACTTCCTTGTACAACAGCAAAACAGCAGCTTCCTTCCTGCCAGTGATTGTGGTTGTGATTAACTGTGCAGTTCAAGGTGAAAGAAGAATGCAGTTCCAGGCATATATGGCTTCCTTTAACCTCAACAAAATGCAGTGCCAGATATTTCAATTAGTGTGTACCAAGGTCACAAAATCAATTCCTTATCACTGAAAAACACACATACTGTAAATTTCATTTTCAAGTCATAATCTCTAAATTAAATCTGTGTACCTGAAAAATACACAGTGCAAAATTGCAGTCCCTCAGCCCCCTCCTCCTTCTCCTGCAGCCAAGCAGCATTTTCACAATCACCTGGCTTTGTGCTCTATATTTAGAGCACAATGTTTGGTTAGATTTTAATCTTCTTGGAGAACGTCATTATCTCTTTCTTTGGCACATAGAGGCCCAAAGTGTCAATTACCTTCTTAAACTCTTTCGTATACACAGGGCTGAGCAGAAGTTGATATTCTGTCTGCCAGCAGCTCAGTTGGCAATTTTTCACAGTCATACACAGAAAAATCGTGCACCAGCATATCGTCCTAGATAAATTACACATTTCAAATGAGGTTACGGAACAACTTCACCACTCCTGTCCAGTTTATTCTGGAAAAGGAAAACAAATAACAACAACAAAAATACAAATAAACCAACAAACTAACAAAAAACCTCAAAAAAAAAAAAAGTCAAACCAATCCTAAAGACAACACTTTTCTACTATTGAACTCCCTGAGTTATTGAACAGGGACAAAAGTAAAATGAGTATGCCAGATTGGTGAGATATTATATATAAATCAATGTTGCTGGGCAGAAATTACATCCCTGTGTGTAATTCCTTATGATACTCTCCTTGTTACCTGGGTAACACCAACTTCATAGCCCAAAGGCAGCTGGAGAATCCAATAGTGGTAGCAGGCTAGACTGTGTGTAAACCTTGGCACAAAAGGTATCTCAAGGAAGTGGATTTTATGGAAACAATTTCTTTCCAATAAATCCCAGTGTTCCTGGGATTTTAACTAATTTCATCTAGTTTCAACTACACAACCAAAGAATAAGCAAAATGGAGAATTTTAAGATTAGATTGGTTTTGTCATAGAAAAGATTGCTTTTTATTCTCCTGCCTACTTATACATAGGTCCTTGCAGGCACAGTTGTGTACGTTTAATACACTTGTATAATTATACATGTTCTGGCAAAATCTTCCATCCTCTTACTTCAAGCCAGCAAGTAAGAAGAATATATTGCTACTGTTGGACCTTTTGGGACTGCTTCAGATGCTCGAGATGCAGGAAGCAAACCCTATCTCTGTTAGACACAAAGTAAGCAGACTCTGAGATAATAAGTTAAAAGCTCCTTAAAATATTTTTCCCATATCCTCTAAACATATAAGATATTGATTGATTCTTAGTACAGGATGAAAAAACCTGTTTTCTCAAGTAAGGAAATTAGCATTATTTGGCAAGGGTTAAAACACATTTTAAATTAAACAAATAAGAAACCACCCATGTGCTGCTGATCAGCATGAAAGTTTGGGTACATTTTTGAGAGAGACAACTGTTTTCTACCACATCATCTACACACAGCTTTAAAACTCTTTTTAGGTGCACACAGAACTATTTTTTAAAAAGAGATTAGACATGATTAAAGATGTAACAAGAAGTTTCATTTCTTCCTGGTCCATTAAAAAAAGACATTATTCTACTTCAGTCACGCTCAAAGCATCTTTTCAAGAAAACGTAAACAAAATACATGGAAAAAAGATAGGCAGCTTTTTTTTTTTTTATCCCCCCCTCTAATTTTTTTTTTCTTCAAATCTGTGAACATAATGAGCCTACCATGGGATTGGTCCAAGGCTTATTAAAGTCAAGGTCCATTTTACAAATGGTTATAGTGGGGTGTATCTGTGGCCCAGACAAACTGTATTTCTTGGCAGTAAGGAGAGGTAACCCTGTGAAGATTTCTTCCTATCTCATTCAAGTGAGAAACCAGGAATAATTTTTTAAATATGAGTGAGAGAAGTGGCTTTAGCATTTCAAATGTATAAAAAGGAGAGACAATATTTAACTGGCTCAGCCATTTATAGAGGCAAGACAACTGGGGTAAGACAGTCTCCACTGTGTCTTTCTCAGCAGGGTTAATTATAAAAATTAAGCGCCACAAAAACATTTTTAACAAGCAATGTCAGTCAAGGGTGTTGGGGTTTTTTTTGAGGAACATAAACACAATTCTGTCCTTTTCACCTGGAAGGCAACTACAGATCAGCTGGTTAGTCCCCAGCAGTCTACGTATATCACAGACATAATACCCTACCCAAATTCACAGAAAAGTGTAACATCTTGCACACAAAAAGCCCAGAGATGTACATAAAGCTGTACAGAGGTCTCCAAGTGGCCAGGAACTTGCTAAATTAACACCCACAGGCAAGTGGACTGTCATGCACCAGAACAGCAACTCCTCCTCGCTGATTTGTCCAGACTTTTCAATGCCATGATCTACCTACAGGTTTAATCCAGAATGTAGGATCAAGATAGCTCAGCTGGAAAAGATCACACAGCTCAGCAGTTCATCTCTACACTTTAAGAAAAGGTGAAAAATATTCAGCTACATCATGACTAATGTCATGGAAGGGAATAAAAAAATTCTGGCCCCTGGAGAGGAACCTTAAAGACAGGGTCTTAACTAAACACAATGCCTACATATGCAGTAAACAGGATGGTGCCTCCTAAGACTTCTTGAGATCACTAAAAAGCTGGACACCTAAACTTTGAGTAGGAATTCTGAATTTGAAGATGCCTGCTGACCTTTCACACATGCTGTGCTCTGCTTTTACCATGCTCCACCCTGAAACCATGTAAAAGATCCAGCAGAATTTGGAGGCAAAGCAGCAGAGACTGGGAGACACAAGAAGAGGGAGGAAAAGGAGAAAAGGGTGAGGAAGAGCAAGAGATGAGCCCAGAGTATATGAAGAGAATGTCAAAAGGGCTGGGAGTCAGTGGTCTGCTTTGGCCTTCTGGGTAGCACATCCCCAGCTTTCCAAGCTGTCACTCACTGAGTTGAGCCTGGTTGTGTGTGCTTGGCTAGGGCATATCTTTCTCCTGATGTATTGTGCTAGAGCAGCTGCAGTTTGCCTTTTTATAGCTTGGTGGTAACTGATAGCAGTGAAATGAATTTAGGGAATGTGTGGATTGGATCTTCCATATCAGTGATTTCATACTATTTGGTAAACACAGAAGTGACATCCAGTGATGTATGCCTGCTGATAACAAAAAAGCCCCACATCAACTACTCTCTGGTGAACCAGCATTTGGATTGGAACATTTTCTATTGATGGACACTTCTGTATAGAATGAAATGATTATACACAGAGCTTTTACAGGGTCATCTTCCTTTGAAAGGTAAAATTTCCCTTGAAATTCTACATTTACTGGGTGCTGTAGAACAGCAACGATGACACCAGTGAATCAAAACCAATTCAGCAACTACAATAAAAGTTGGTGGGACACAGGAACATCACCTTACAGGAAGGAGCTGATGTCTCACAGGAAAGCTCTTTCCTACAGCTGGTAAGAGCTAGGGAGTTAGTCATCTGACCCTCAGTAAAACAAGATAATGTGTGTTTGTGTGTGTGTGTGTGTGTGTGTGTGTTCAGATACCAAGCAGGCTTTCGGTGTGATTCATCTGAGTTTACAGGAATTGCCCTGTGTTCTAGCAGGGATTCTGTATTTTGTTATAAAATACCACATTGCACTTATGTATTTTTTGCCTCTGGAAAATGATAAATCCTCCTATACCGTACTTCAGAAAGAGAGTTAGTGCCTTGCTTCAATATCAAGTTTTTGTGATAGCCCAAGTCCTCGCTCACTATTTCTGGAAGAGCTGTAACTATTTTACAAGTAAGACTGATTAATTTTGCAGTATAATTTGCAAGTGACATTTACAAGGGAAAATTGTGCAGGGCTATCTGGGAGGGATATTGTGTTCAGACTTTTCCTGCTTGCCTGTCTACCCTCCTGGAACAAACATCACTGCTTCATTTTCCTTCCGTATTTTAGAAAGTTAAAGTAAACACTGTGATCACACTGTTTACTTTAATTTCCTGCAGTGTGCCAGCAAAGCAGCAAATTGGCAGTCAGCAATCAAGAAGCAGCCAGTATTGAAACAGCACAGCTGCTTAGGAAAGCATCAATGATGCCAACTCATTTTTTTCCCTCTGTTTTAAAAATAAAATACTGGCTTCTATGAAGTTTTATTCCACACCAATCCTCTCTAAAGTATCTGAAATTCTGTTTTGTTTCCCTTAATTTTCTTTTGGAAGAAAGCTGGGATTATGAGCAACACCTAATTTATACGGCAAACTATTTTTATTCACTGAAATTGATTTACAAAAGTGGCAACTATACGTTATTTATCTGTAAAGAATCCATAGCATTTTTGAACAAGAGGAAGTTAACACATCTATGAATCACGCTTATCTGGATATATACTTTTTCTGCCAAGAGCTCTAGCTGGGCTACTTCAATTAGGTGTATGATAACGTGAAGCTAGAGCCTCATGCATTACATTCAGAATACACATCTGCCCCAGAACAGAGTCCTAAAAAGGCAAATAAGTGTATTTTCAGAGGCCATTCTCTCTTATTTTATACTACATAAAGCAAGTATATAAATGTAAAAGAAGTAGTAAGAAGAAAGAGATAGTATTTTGTACCTCAGAGGTGTGAAGTTTGACAAGGTGACTCATTTAAGTCTTTCTGGAAAATACTGTACAGAAGGAATATATTGTTATTGTAAGTTATAATTCCAATATATAAAAGAGGCCAGATCCTACAATCGGTTCTTCTCCCAGCTGTGCATTCCTGCACATATTCTTACTGAAGACAAAAAGGGTTATGAAGAGGGTTGGCTTTTTTTTCTTAGACTGGCCAAAGTATGCCTTTGGAAAGTCCAAACCATGACCTAATTTAAAGTGGTTGAAATCTTGTGGGAAAGATTGTAAGAGGATAATTATTTTAAAAGCCATGACTCTGACACCAGGAAATTAAATTCATATCTATATGTCTTTATCTACACACAGCAAATCCAATAATCTTGAGCTCTCTGCAGTCACTTAGCCAGCTGGCAAAGGGAGCAAAGTAAAAACTAACAAACCCCATTCCTAAGGTATGCTGACATCAGTGATTCATGATTCATCAATAATGGTGCTAGGAAATAAATGTAACAGGGCATTATTGCCTTTTGCTGCTCAGTAAACTCAAGGGAAAATGTCTAAGTGTATCACATTGAAAAGACAGAGCTAGCAAAGAAATAACTTTTACAAGTATTTAAGAGGTGTTGCAAGCAAGTGAAAGTAGAGAAACAAATCTAAACCTTTTAAAAACAGTGAGAATGTGCCTATAAATAAAAAGGGACAGTATTCCAGCTATACAAGCTTAAGATGACTAACCTGAAAACCGACATTTTTTATTGTTCAACATTTTTACAAGGAGAAAGAAGCTGAATTGCTGCTTCTAGAATAAACCTTCAAAACAACCGCTGTTCTGGTTTAATTGAATATCAGGATTAGCACAGTGATAAAGATGGTTCTACACTGTGTGAAATTACTAATGTTGACAGTAATTGCAACTCTCACAATCTACCTAAGTAACTAAAAGGCAAATAGGTACACATGATGTACCATATATACTCTTTAGAAAATGCCCTTATTAGGGCAGAATTGATGATCTCCTTTGAAGCTGACTGGACTATCATTGCAAAAGCCTAAAACTATGAACTGAAGAACAATGGGTAGCTATCCAGGACAACAGATACACCTGCTTCTATTACCACCCAGAACAGCAACATCTAATACATCATGAAACAACTGTTTGCTTTATGTTTCTGTAGCTCTAAACTATGTGTGATGTTGTATGTTGGAGTGAGGAGCAGGACAGCCTCTTCTTCCTGTGATGTGTGACAGAAGCAGAGGGAATGGCTGCAAGCTGCACTAACAGAGGTTTAGGGTGGAAATTATGAAACATATCTTCATCAAAAGGGTTATCGAACATTGTAATGGTCTGCCCAGGGCACAGTTGGAGTTGCCATCCCTGGAGGCATTTAAGTGGCATATGGACCTGGTGCTCAGGGACATGATTTAGTGGTGAACTTGGAGTGTTGGATCGAAGGTTGGACTGGATGATCTTGAAGGTCTCTGCCAAGCAAAGACATTCTGTGATTCTTTGTGATTCTGTGATGATAGGGTTTTGCCTTAGTTCTGATAATTTTTAGAGCATGCCCAATTAAAATTCAGGTTACTTGTTTATTCTACTAGAGGACTACTGCACAATATTAATAATGCACCATGTAACATGCTGCCCCAGAGAGATATCGTCTGTCTTCCAGGGGCAGCAGTTCTGATACAAGCTTTGTTGCTTAGCTGGAGGATAAGTGACTTTGGTGTTTGTTGAGGTATTTTACCAAAGAAAACGTTGGTCTCCTGACATAAGGCTTGCTTCAAACTATTGCCACTTAACTGCAAAGCACTACAAATAAATCCAGTTGCTGGTTTGCCTGGACTGAGATTGGAAATTTTATTTTAAAGATTGAGAATCCAAACAGTATAATTCTTAATAAATGATTAATTGAATCATGAGACTTCTGAATGTGTATTTCACTGTACTGAATTTTCCTTAAAATGATCAATAAATATTTTATCAATTTTGAATTTAGATTTCCCTAAGAAAATTCAGGCAAGAGGAAGTAAGAAAAAGATAGTAGAGGAGAAAAAAAGAACATGGAAAGCAAGATAAATCCATCTTCACACAGATGGATTTTATAATGTTATAATGGGTATGTATATCATGGATGGATATCAGAACATCAGTGAAGGACAACAAGGTATATTTAGTGTAAATTTGATTAATGACTCATAATCACAATTTTTCCAGGGAAGTATAGACAATGCAGTGGATACCAGATCATGGTAGGTAAGTAAATGCTGGTTTGATTTGTTCCAGGTAGTACTGCTAAAAAGTGACTTCTTGTTCTTCTTTCTCTACGTTATTCACAATTTTAGGCCTTTGACTGCAAACGTATGTGCACTTAACTTGCAAATCAACTAGCTTGCCCATAGTAGTAAAACTGAATTAGCTCAAACACAATACTAGCGTGGTTAAGGCTATTTCTTATTATTTTCTTTTGACCAGCTCAATGGACAAATAACAATTGACCTATATTTAGGTCAAGGATAGCATTAAATTAAAATTTTGTGTCCAGTGACTACATGACTCCTGATGCAAAGAAGAGGCTGAGAGAACAGTGTTTGTTCAGGCTTAAGAAGAGATGGCAAAGGGGAAATCATATTGCTGTCTACAGTTACCTAATTTACAATTACCTAATACCTTTTATTTTAGCCAGCTATATTTCTCTATAAGCACTCCCAGCTTATAAAATGGTAGGAAACTTTCTTAGGAAAAAGGTCTTAATATTCTAAATTTTCCTAAAACAAACACACTTCCAAGTACACCATGACAAATGAGCTATAAAACTTCAAACCCAAGGTGGGCTGCTTATCTGTACTCAAACCAAACCAAAATGCCTGTTGCTGATAAATTTCCCAAGATGCATAAAACACAAAAACTGACCAACCAGGTGGTTAGTATTCATAAATACTTCTCAGAGCACTGAAAACTGACAATATTCATATTAATTTCCGCCTGCCTGCAGTTGGGCATAGCTATAGCTAAAAAGCAGAAATAAGTACTAGATATTCATAACACCTCAAAAGAAAGGGGAGAGAGAATATCCTTTTCTTTGGATGGAAGATAAGAGGTATCCAGACTTAGACCATTCTGTAGGACTTCTGGCATATTTCCCTTCCAAGGAGCTGCAGCAGCCTAGTACTATGTGTGAGATGTGAGGGATATAGAATTGGAGTCATTGCCAACTCCAACCTTCGGAAGTCCTGAGTCACAAAAGGAAATTACTGGAGCTAAATCAAAGGAGATAGCATCTCTCATGGAAAAGGAAAGCTGGAAAACAGGTCTTACTCAACTGAGATGCACAATATGCTATATTAAATTACAAAGCTGAGAGTAAGTTATAGAATTTCTCAGAAACTGATGTTTCTTTTTCATTTGGAGAACATGTTAGTGTAAGGTGTTGTGACATAAAGTTTAATCCTTGAGCTAACGGGCTTTTGAGTGAGATTTTTCAATCTCATTTCAATCTCTCATTTCAAGAAAGCACATTAATGTATATAGGTGAAATCTGATTACCGTAACAGAATGTTATGCCATTTCCTGTATATCCTTGGGAGCAGTAGCAGCCTGTTGTCCCACCCTGAACTTCACACCTTGCATCTTTGTGGCATGTCATGTTGCAGCTTGCAGAAGTGCAGCCATAGTCCAGCAGACTGGAAATCAGAACTGGAACAAAGGAAAATCAGACTAGTTTCTTTATCTAAAAACTTAGTTCTGAGCTCTAAAACCAGGTCTGGGCAAAAGTTATTCACAAAATTAGGTAAACTTCACATAACCACAGACTAAGCTGTATCACAGGATGGGTCAAGGCTGACCAGCTACAGGGACTCCTTTGGTTAAACTACCCAGGGGCTACAAACAGCAAACACTGCTTTGGATTAAGAACTTGTGTACATGCTCAACCAGTAAAAAATTGGTATACAACGTGGAAGTTACTCAGAGATCTGAAGAAAACATCTGAATGGCTTTCAAAGCTCTCTAGTACTTTCAGGTAAAGCACAAGACAATTATTTGCACTCTGAATTATGTATCGAATGGAACCTAAACTACCCTACACATAACAAGTGAAAAATCTTGAAGAGGATTCCCCTGATCAGAGTTTTTATTTCTATAAGCACTTCCATACTCGTGTAGCTAACACAAATGCATAGTCTAAGGGATTAAAATGACATGTTGTGGTATTTACAGCATTATGACATTAGGGTTTTAAAATTTATGCAAATTTTATCTCTTAAAATACTGTTTACATGTTAGGAAAATATTATCTTATTTTCCCCATCCACCAGGTGATTCCTAAGTGGTATAACTGCTTTCACGTTGTATGAATGCATAATATGGTCTTCAACACAAATGAAAAAGGGATCTCTCCTTTTGATAAAAATTAACAGTTTACCAAATTAATTACACACACTCTATAATAGCTTAGAAATGAGGCGGCTAACTTGGAAAGGAAAATAAGGTTGTTACTTAAATAAAATAAATTTTTAGCAGAACATAACAGAAGTTCCAGAAGACATTCTTTGGGATGCTGCCTTCCCTTGTAGTTCTATTTTCTTCTAAGTATTATTCTCAATATTTGTTTGCATAGTGCAGGTTTCATTACTTCAGGAAATCTCACTGAGGCATCCTTTTCTTGGACAAATTAAAATTTTATGAAAAAAAAGACTAAAAATGAGACACAATTTTAACAATTATATATAAACCAAATAATTTTATGTATCATCAAGTTTCAGCCTTTTTACCTGTGTTTGATCAAGGAGATCATCTTCCAGAGATTAAAACAAAAACCTGTGGGATTCTGTTGTCTTTTTACTGTTCATAACACGTGAAATATAAAAATCTCCCAAGCAGATGGAGAGAGAAAACCCCCCAAACCCATGAAAACCCACAATGTTTCTGTTTTTCACAGAACAAAGCCCACGGTGAGACAAAGACTAGCATCTGTGGGGTCTGTTTTTGGGAAGATCCTAACCATGAAATAATTGAACTGGGCAGTAGCACTGATCAAATCAATGGGGACTCAGTCTTGTATACTCAGCAGCTTAGACCCCACTCCCTTCCCACCTGCCACTCATTACCCAGGGAAGGAGATTTCACCTACCTAGGAATGGAAGCAGTTTCATTGGTGATGCTGTTGGTGTGCGGTGCCTGGTGCAGAGCTCCTGTGTCACAGAAAAAATCTCCCTGCCTTAAAATGTATGACCATGTGCAAAATATGCACACATGCTTATCAGGAAAGTGTCCTCCTGGTGCAGGCGCAGCCCTGACGCTGCCCTTTGTCCCGTACTCCACGTTTCCAAAAGCTCCCGAGACTCACGGGAAGGACAGGGAGGGTTGGGAGTGGCTGAGTAGTCTTCTGGCAAGTAGGAAGAAATGAGAAGGGAATAAATAAGAAACTAAAAGAAAAGCAGGACCCTGAGTCTTGCAGGGGATCTCAGAGAAGATTCAAGGGTGAGAGGGTTAGAGGAATATGGATTAAAGAAGATGCTTGGAGAGTGCCTGGGGAAGCAGTGAGCTGCAGCCTGCTGGCAGGAGTAAAGGAGCAGCAGAAGAATGGTGAAGTAGATCAGGGAGGATGAGCAAGAGATTAGTAACTAGCTCAGGGTTTATGATTTCGGAGGTAGCAGTTTACATGCTTCCTTCCACCTTTTCCTGGTGAGCTGGGTATATGTGAGCCCAAAGACTCTTTTCTTTTTTTTTTTTTTTTTTTTTTTTATGAGATAACCTTGGCTGCCTGCAGTTCTTCCTACTGCTTGCTTTGCTTTTGAGAAAGATTCTTAAGCCGGTCGAGCAATGTTTCTTTAAGGGTAGTGGCCTGTGAGGAGGTACAGGAAATCTACTGCACTCTGCTTTGTGAGGAAAACAAAGATGTATAGGCAGAGAGGAAAGAGGCAGGAAGGCAATTGTACGGCTGGGAATCTCAGGAGCTGAAGGAGGCAAAGTTTCTGAGTTCATGGGACTGAAACAGGGTGTTGTGTAATAGGATATATTCAATATAGCAAATTGGTAATGTGTTTGGCATGTCTTTGTGTTACATGTGAGAGCAGTTCTATCCTCATTATAGCATCCTATTGAATGGGATTCAGCACGTACTTATGTTATGCATGGACATAATAATATCACCTCTAGTCTTGTTATGGATGATGTGCACGCCATCAATGCCCAGGTTCCTGAAGATAACGACTCATATGCTGTCAAACAGAAGCAATGATATATGTATGCCTGTCTTTATAGATGGAAGCAGAGTGATGTACACAAACAAATCTCTAAAGGAAATAAAACAGACACGAGGCTTTGAAATGTCATTGTGACAAAACATCTTAGGAATTACCTGTGGATGTAGATGTGACACCATTTTTTTCTAAACTTGTTACGTGTTACTCGCCATCACTTTCCAGCTCTGTGATTGCTGCTGGCTGAAGTTCAATGGGTTAAACTCTACTCGGGGCTAAGGAGATGTGAGGCATGTAGAAATAGCACGTAGGTGTCTGGTTGGCACAAAGCACTTCTGTAGCACCTTGGCGAAGAGAGGGGAAGCTCCAGTAACCGGATGTTAATTTTTGATGAACCACAGGATAATGAACAAAGGATCCAGGTGTAGGAAGACTGTTTGTCTCCTGTTTGGTTTTGAGGCAGGGAGAAGACTGAAAGGGTAAGAGAGGAAGGGACTAGTAGTTAGTTTATTTTGTTAAGTTTTTCTGTAATCTAATGCACGGAGACACAGAGGAACAGAAAGTCAGATGAACTGAGGGGAGCTTTGCTCTGCATGTCCTGTGCTTTGTGCTGACAAGGCATGGCTTCTCAGAAACAATTTACAGATCCTGCTGCTGAGTTTCAGAGGACTAACATGAGCTGGGTTTGGAAAGCCTGCAAAGCAGAATTATATCCTATTGTTCCATGCCTTTTTACACCCCAAAATCAATCTAATAAGTGTTTAATAGTAAGAAAGTGAAGACAGCAAGAAGTTACAACCTAAAATTCAGATCTTAAGAGTTGGGAACGTATTTTTGAAAAGTTAGAGATGTACATTTCAATTTATTATAGACATATGCTTTATGCAAGAGGTGTTCACATTGGTTGGAGAACAATTTGATGAGTTGTGTGATAGTAAATTTACAGTAAAATCTTTAATTCCTTTTCTGATTCAGGGTCTAAGGACAAGGGAGAAATTGTGCATAACTCAGAAAAAAACCCCATAATCTCACTATAAGGCAAATGCCTCCTTTCTTTTTGGCTAGAAAGGCACACAGTAACTTTGATAACTTTTTTTTAGTAATCAGTGGTTCAAACAGTATCAAGGGGACTCTGCCAATCATATCAGGATACTTCCATCTGGAATAGTATTGCTGAGCTATTTATTCCACCCACAGGTATCAGACAACATCAAAGGCAGTGCACAGCTCTAATTGGCAGATGGTTTACATTGTGACCAGCAATGTGAGGAAGGAGCACATAAAGAAGAAAGATGTGGAAGAACAGAGCAAGGACAGAAGAAGGAATGTTAGGTCAAGAGGAACTCTGGGTGATAAAAGGAGCTTCGATCAGATTTAGAAGGCAACAAGGAGACAGTGAAGAAGAGGGATTTAGGAATATCTTAATGAGATCTCAATACTGGGAGCAGTGGATTACTTTTGCATTAGACTACTTCAAAAACTGGCTAATGTGAGTGTCATTTAGAGGCTGAAGACAGCAAGGTCGCAGTAGATGTGGAGAAGGATGGACTTGACAAAGATTTTATTGGAAGAATGAAGAGGAAAGGGGAGATTTCTGAGGCATTTTGGAGATTAAACCAGAAGGATTTACTGATAATATCTATTGGCATATAGAAATAAGGAGTTAAACAAATGGAGATGAGCAGGTGAACACATAAGAAAGCAGACACTTTCAAATTTGTGCTGTCAAAATTTTCAAAATGTGCTGAGAAAAAATACTGAGGTGTCAGAAAACTGAAGTATTAATGGGTTCCTGTCTTTATAGGCAGGGAGGAGGGGACATGCATATTTCTGTAAGACTGGAGAATATGTCTAAATAAAAAGGGTAGAAGAATGAGGAGTTGCAGTGCTGAAGAATCCATCCCTGCTTGCCTCAAAAAAAAGCATTAAAAATAAATGGTTTGTGGAAACACTCCAAAAGACAGCCTTTCCATTCTTACAGATGGGAAGCAAAGCCACAGTTCTATACTTAAATGTGTTGTTCATTTTATAAATGGGCTCATTTATCTTTGCAAGGCTGATTTAGGAGGGCATAAGTAAATGAATATACACAAGTTAACATGCTTGACTTCAAACCACACATTTTTGATTACTGATCACTGTGGTAACAATGGCTTAAGTGTGAATGTAGAATTCTCAAGTTGAGTTTGTTGGCTTTTTTTTTTTTTTCTGTTGAACTGATAGGAAGACATCAGCCTGTTCTTAGAAATACTGGAAATTTTCTAAGCTTTGAATCGTGAAGAAATGCATTTATTTACAGTGATTTTAAAGGTAAATAGGAGGCTGACTGCAGACAATACTATGAAACTAACACTCATGGCTGACAAGGGAGGGAAGTCAACGCTTCCTAGAGCTCAGTCATAGGTAGCTTTCAAAAGCTAAATATAAATAAATATAGAGCAACTGCTTTCATTCCAGAAACTACCTATCAAGCTAACAAAGGAGAAAAAAACTGAATACACCTGGTATTAGGTGAGTTTCTTTAACATTAGCATGATCTACTGTATTAAAAATATTTATTCCTTTGGTGTGATCAAATTTGTACTGCTATCTGGGTATGTACTTAAAACTCTCACCACATTTGTGGTGAGACAGTTTTATATTACAGTGGTGAAAAACAAGCATGGTATATCAGGATATCTATTTCTTTCTCAAACTGCAAGTATGCCAGTATATAATTAGCAAGAGCCCAAACAATGTTGTCTGATGGTCATCGTAATGTATGTGCCATAGGTTACAGACTGTGCTTTCAGGCCACACTGGATCACCCCAAAGAGGAGTGAGAGATCTCAAACACTCCACATAGGGCTCAGAAATCCTCAGCCTCGTTGCTGTTGAATTCTACATATACTCAGCACCCTTAGATTCCAGTACCTAACCCAAAACCAGCTTGCTCCAGTATCATCCACTCTGTATGTGCAGAACAGCCACACACATGTGCATGCGCAAACATTTATCTCTAACATGTGTATCTGTTACTGAATTGGGCTGATAAATATTTAATGCCAAATGCTTGTTCTCTTGAATCACCAAGTTTGCTGTCAAAAGGAAAATGGGATGTCTTGGATAAAGATTCTTCTCTAATGCTTGCTGGGGTTTTTTAATATCAAATTAATTTATTGGTTTCAAACCAAATCCTATCACTTCAAGAATAGTCTTTATACTACTTCAGAAATGTTTCATTTATCCTAGTCATTACAGCAGCTATAGGAGATTTTTGTAGTCAACAAAATCTGGATACAATGGAAAATGTACTTAAAAGTCAGATAAAAATACTGAATTTCAATGGTTGGTTAAAATTATTTAAAAAAAGAAATAGGGAAAACATTTTTTTAAACTCAGACAAGTCTATCATAGAGCAACCTGCCTCAGAGGGCTCTAGCCCAAAAGCAGTGTTAGCATCTGTTTTATAACTGCCCCACCTTCCCGTCTGAATGCCTCACGAATCCTTATAATTTTATGTGCAAACATCATATTCCATCTGAGCATACAGAGCTGAATATATCTCTTGAGATGATGTAACTCTAGGCAATTCTGAAGCAATAAAGACACAAACACACACAAACATATGCACACACACATCCTACTAAATCTGCCTAACTATGTCCATCTGAAAGAAATGGCACATTTCAGTGTTCAGAGACAATTTCTTTCTGCTCTTTGCTTTACCTTGGATGAAGTAATGAAATGAGGGAATTTAAAGTGAATGCAATGTTTCTGAAAGCTGGATTAACTGCCCTGAAATTGGGCTCTGTTTCCACATCTACTTTAATACAGAAGAGATGTACAGGCTGAGTATAAAGACCCTAACAGCTAAAAAGGATAAAGTAATTCAGTTTCCATGTCTGTTTATGTTCTCCTGGGGCTGGTCATGCTATGATAGTTATAAAGATAGTCACATCTCTGCAGGAGGAAAAGAGTGAACTCCATTAATAATTACATCAACGAAATGACAGATTACCACTTGCTTTTAATCCACAATTATTTTATACCAGAGCATTAGAAGTGAAGGGCTCCTAAGAGTCCAGGGCTAAAATCTTAACCACCAATAACCAGACTAGCTCCTAGAAGATAATTAATTCTTAGGGTTTTTTTCTTACATGGGACAAGAGTTCTGACACTGCTCATCTTTCTCTCATACAGTCTTACACTTGCAGTAGTGGCAGTCTCTGTCCTAACCTGTCCAGGTGTTTACCCTCACAACACCCCAGTCAATATTCCAGAATGTTCATATTCCTTAAAGCCATCCTGGATTTTTTTCCTCTAAGTAACAGGCTGAAAAATGGTTAAATTATTACAAAGGTTTCTATCCTTAATGAATTAACACCCTTGTCTATTTAGGAATGTCTAGATCCTAAGACAGGACCTCAGAGTCTGGTCCTATACTGCCCAGGAACCTCCACCTGCCACAGGGTGGTATCTTGCAGAGATGCAGGCCCCAAGGGCACACAACAGGATCTGTGACCAGCTAGAACTGGCCACAGGGATTGAGACAACTGTGGCTGAAGTATACACAGTGCTGGAATAGAAAATGCTCTTTTCCACCCTCTCAGTCCCTCACAACCGTGTGTCCTGCTTAAAAAAAAAAAAGAAAAAAAAAAAAAAAAAGTCAAAAAAACCAAAACA
>JAOEGS010007544.1:132789-159545 GCA_025447755.1 Corythornis vintsioides | reverse complement strand
ATTCAATCCCTCCAAACCCTTTCCTTATACTAAAAAAAAACAAAAAAAACAACAAAAACACGTCCAACAAACCAAACCAAACAAACAAACCCAACAACCAAAAAATAAACCAGCCTCCTAAAAGTGCTGGATCTCTGCTGCTTTTGTGCTCAATCACCCTTCTCACCATCCTGGCCAGAGCCCTTTTTCCTCTGCCCCCATTCTTCCTCACCACCTTCTCACAGCTGCATCCCTTCCTTCTTTCTCCCAGTGACTCCTCAGGAATTTGTGCATTTCCTATCTTGAACTCTTGCAGAAGGAAAAATGCTTGAGGACTGTGGCAGGGGACAGAATTATACTCAGAAGAGGAAAATATTGGATGATCATTTAGGATGTAGAGTGGAAAGTTCATCCTGTGAACTGCCAAGAGTGCTATAAGTCAAAACAAAACAGCTGCATTAAAAACAATTGTATCCCCAACTTCTTGCATTATACCTTCCTAGGCAGAAGGTTCTCTGAGATGCATGGGCCAGGAAACCAATTATTATGCAATATTCTTTCTCTGTGATATCACCTACTTCATTCAGTCTTCCAGGAATATGGTCATTCACTGGGAAGTTGTATAGTTTGTAGAAAGTTGGCAGTAGCTCCCAGCATACAAGTTAAGTTACTTCACTCAGTGACAGCATGGACAATGTTTTAAGAGAGATAAGAGTCCTTAGGCATTCCCACTATTATCTGATTGCTTTTCTAGCATCCCAGTCAACTAGCAAACCATACTGTTCATGTGAATTGACTCCAGAAAGAGCTTCCTTTGGACCCCAGTACTATACAGCAGGGAGTTCATAGAAGCTGCAGAAAAGATCAGGATTTCTTGCTGCCTCAGATGGTTACTTAGAACCATATTCTCACTAACCTCTTCCTGCTAGAGGCTCAGGTTCCTATAGTGTTAGTGCACTGATGGCTGAGCTCTGGTAAGCCCTGCTGAAGCAGTTTAAAACTAAAGCTTGCTGTATTCTGGTTTGACCATCTGCTAGAGGCCACCAGTACACCAATTTAGCCCAGTTGCTGCAAAGAAAAGCTTAGCATCTTAATTTAAACCTCATTATTTACTGCCAAACCTTTCTATTTGTTCTGTAATGATGTCTGGTGGATTGTGGTGTGTCTTGAAGAAAATCAAAACATGCCCATTCTGGAGTTGCGTATGATTTTGTATGATGCTGATGCTCTTTTGCCTCTGAAAGTAAACTGTTTAACTTGCATCCTTCAGACCACTTTTCACGTGTCTGCCCTTTCCTCCAGAGCTGTTTATTTTTACTGCATCCTTTCAGAGTTGCCTTTTAGCTTAAATTGGTGTAATTCCATCCCCGTTATAAATTAATTATAAATAAATAAATATAGTGTTTTCTTTCCCCAGCTTGTAGTCCTGCACAGAGGTTTAAAGGCCATCTCTTTCTATCTAACATTAGCCCTGCTTATGGCTGAAGTAGGACTGAAGAGATTATGGACTCACTCTTCCCCAGGACTGGATTGCAACCTTTTTCCCTTCCCCCTGCCAATTCCTCATCCATCCTAACCCAGAGTAGTTAGACCTAATTCATGCCCCATCATAAATACAAGTAGTTCCAATGATTTATTCCAATGTACTTGTACTATTGTGTACTTGTCTGCACTGAACTTCATCTGGTATCTTGTTATTCAGCCACTTTAGATTTTATTAAGTTCTCCAGAAATTCCTTACTTTGCTTCCTGGTTTATATTAACTTAAATAATTTTGTATTGTCAGCAAATTTCAGCACCTTGTTATTCATCCCATTTCCCATATCATTACATATGAGTGGTGAACAAATAGCGGAGGAAAAATTAATGAATATTCATTTGAACTTAAAAGTAAATTCCATTTTGACAGCATTCGTGACTAGTCCTTGTTCACTTTCTGCAAACAATTGAGTGCTAAAGATTTACCAGTGTAAGTGCATGCAGGAAATTCACATTTTACACCCATATACAAACAATCCCTCCAAACAAAATTAAATCTGCACATCTCTAGGCAAATCATTTCAGGGCTAGAGGGGAAATCTCTAGGGAGGGGATGGAGTAGCAGAAACTAAGAGCATGTTTTGAAACACCTCTCCCTTTCTCATGCAGACACAATCTGACACAAGACAAGTAAGGAGAGACCTGCAATTCTGACACATCTCATTTGCCATCTGCATCGGTGTCCACCCAATGTCAAGCAAAAACTTACAGTCCTGACCAGCACTCCATTGCCATCTGCACTGGCTCCTGACCAATCCTATATTTCCAACTGTTTTGGCGTATGGGTTGGCCACTCCATGCATCCTGGCATTGTGATTCAGTCCCATCTGGTAAGGGATTACAGGCTCCCTGCAGGTTTGTTTGTAAAGATGCTAACCTGGTATTGGTTCACTGAGACTTTCGCAGCACCTGTGAACAGGTTGCCAGTCACAACATCTCTGGTCTCCTCTGCAGCTACACACCCAGACAAAGCCCCAGCCAGGTAACTGGACTGTGTGGGACCCTCCCAACTGTAGCTATGTCAAGAAGTAACAGTCTCCTCACCCACACAGTGGAGATTGCACTGCTTATGTGAGGCACAGCTTATTTTCAACATTACTCTGTGTGTTTCTAACACATGGTGAGAAGAATCATAGAATGATAGAGATTGGAAGGGATCTCTGGAGATCTAGTCCAACCCCCCTGCCAGAGCAGGATCACCCAGGGCAGGCCACAAGAACAGATCCAGGTGGGTCTTTAAAGTCTCTGGAGAAGGTGACTCTACAACCTCTCTGGGCAGCCTGTTCCAGGTTCTGTCACTCTCACAGTGAAGAAATTTTTCCTCATATGGAACTTTCTGAGTTCCAGTTTGTGGCAATTACCTCTTGCCCTATCACAGGGCACCACTGAAAAGAGACTGGCCCCTTCTACTTGACCCCCACCCTTCAGATATTCAGTAAACATTCATAAGATCCCCTCTCAGTCTTCTCTTTCCCAGGCTAAACAGCCCCACAGCTCTTAGCCTTACGATACATGATAAATCAAGATCATAAAAATATATGATATTTTATAAGAAGACGTGACATTTTTATAATAGCAGTTAAGAACCCATACAGTCCATTAGCACTTCTGCTATGTGTTGCACGGAAGCACTAACCTAGAGGAAGGTTATCTTTGAAATCCACATAGATGCTACAAAGGGAAAACAGAGAAGCAAAACCTCTGAAAGAGTCAGGGAATTTGCAATACTGTGAAACAGTGCATGAGAAACATTGCTGTAGCAGAGAGATTAAATTGACTTGACTTCTGGACATCAAAAAGAGGTTGAAAAGAGGTAACTAGTGAGCAGTTAAATTTGATTCCTCCCCATCCTTTATTCATTATTATTTTTAAGTAGCATTGATACTATGTTAAGTGTCCATATAAGGACAAGTGCCTCTTTAGTTACTTCAGTGGATTCAAATCTATGAAATGCATCAAGCTCCACGTGAACACAATGTCAAAGTTCTCACACAGACACACTCACAGATGGGGCTTTTCGAGTCATTAGTCTAAATTGTTTTAAGGTCTGTTCTGCATGTTACTATAATGATGAAAACAGAATGGAATAAAAAAAAAAAAAAAAGAAAAAAAAGAAAAAAAAAAAGAAAAGAAAACCAGGCAGAAATATGTATTTAGCTCAGTAATACACAGTTCAGTATGTGAACACTCAGGTATGGCAGGCAGTTCCTGAATAAATTCCTGCCTGCAAGCTAAAGTGAGTGAAAATTTTGCTTGTGCATGGCTATGGGACTTGGGCTTTACAATAATTGAATACAATGAATCTGTTTATGTAGTGCTTCAACTGGTGCAACAAAGTCTTCACTTATTAATTCAAATGCTTCCAGATTCACTGTTTTAAATATTTTCAAAACACACTGCTGCTGCTTGTATGTGGCACAGTCAGTGCCAATTGTACCATGATAGTCTTTCAAAAGATTGCAGGAAAGGAGACATGCAGATATTCCTATGAAAACTTCCTTCACAGAAATGCCTGTATTTAAAGTGAAAGGAATTAAAACATGATTCCACTATTCTTATGAGCATGTGCAAAGGTTCATAACTAAATTAATGTAATTCTCACTTTGGCCTTTAGACAAAGCAGTTGAAAGCTTTCCAATAAGATCATATTTACTTGATGTCTATGCCTTAGTTTTCACTGGTATAATTACTTAAAGAATAAAGCAACAATTAATTTTATTATTTATGCATATATATGATAAACATAAAAGTCTGATACTCGGCACAGTTGCTTTAATTCAAAATGTGATATTCTGGACTTCAGGACACAAATTTCTTCCTTACAGCCACGATCCCAGAAACATCTGGGCACAGAAACAGATGTGTGAGAAGTTCCAGTGTGCTTCAGGGAACTAGAGAGATGTGGAAGATGTACATGTACATTTGCTATTCTATATTTCACATTGTTTGCCAATCTCCATTCTTTAAAATTCTCCCCTAGGTATCTTGAATTATCTTTTATTTCAGTATTTTCAAAGCTTCCCTATTAAGAAGAGGGTTTCCTTGGAGATTTTGAGAAGATTTTGAGCTCGCTGAAGTCAAAGGAACTATGCTGCTTTATGCAAGCTGAGGATCTAGTTTGATAGTCTCATCTTTGTGAATACAGAGCAGAATGAATTTATTCTAACTTATGCAAGCCACATGAATAACTTTGTTTGAACAATTCTGTTGTATCCCCACTGCATTTACAGTGTAATTTAGCAGACTGAAATTAATTTTTCTTCCCTGATTATGTTTTCTACAGACACTAGAAAGGTTGATGAGTACAATATAGTTTCAAACTATGTGCCCTGTTTATGGTTTTTTTTCCCTTTATGGTCCATTACTGTAGGATTTGAGTGGAACCATATGATTATAGTCTCAGGTTGTCATGCAAATGGACTAATTTTGTTCAATTTTCCATTGCCCTTACCGTCCTTGTCAATGCGACGGATAAATCTTGCACTGTGTTCTGCTCCTCATAGACTTGCAGGGCTGTCATCAGAGTGGATTAATCTTCTGCTTGTGTTATCACAAAATTCTCTGTCCTAACAATGACTTATCACTGAATTTAAAGCCCGATATACTTTATACTCAATCTGTAGACTTAGTCTTGCAACAAAAATTGTAATGAGAGCTAAAAATGGTACAAAACTAATCCATTCTTATCACAGCCTTTGAATTGTAATTTCATGGATTTCCTCGAATACAGCATTTTACTGAACAATACCAAGAGAGAACACGGTAGAATAACGGACTTGAAACTTCAATTTTAAATGTCAACTAAAGTAAACATCCAAATTGTTTAATTAAGTGACCATAACTGTATGAGAGGTTACTGCCAGCACAAATGCTGCACAAGCAGTTCCTTCAATAACAGCCAGGATGTGGACAAACCATTACTCAACAGTATATAAAAACACCATTAAAAATAATTATAATGGTGGGACTTAAACCTTGAATAATACAAATTTTAGAGTTACTGCTTCCACATACAGTGCCTTAACTCTCCCCTTCAGGTGTAGCTATCACATGGTTTTTAAACTGATGTGTGGCTGTTATGCAGGCTTGTAATTTATTATTTTCTCAGGGTTCTCACATTGGTCTACATTCTAAGAAAAAGATGTTTTAAGCATTTCTCTAATATACACATTTATGTGTATGCTCCAGTTGCTAGGTTAAATAAGAAATGTTTAATATTTCCTGCTGTGTGATGTAAGGAATAAAAGGCCAAAATAAGCTGATTTAAGTCACTCTGGACAAACATAAAGTCTTCTAAACTTTAATCTATCTTAATATTTTATTACCATATTAGTCTTGTCTACATGGGAATTTTAAAACAAGGAATAGAAGTCAGTGGTATACTATGTTAAATGGAAGCAAGGGCTTCCACACCACTTCCTAAAGCTGATTTATAGAAATTCCCACTTTAACCATTTCATTTGCAATTTCTGGCAAGAAACCCAGCGCAAACTTTTGAGTGTCAGTTCTGTGATTCTTCTCACTGTGCTTTGTAAGATGCCTCCTAGAACTGGCAGGTGGCCTGAGACTTGCTGTTTTAAACTGACATGATTCCTCTCCCATAACTCAGCTGTGTTTTGCCAGCCTCATTTCTAAACTGCCATGAGAGCAGCCTGGAAGACACACTGCTCACTTAGAGTAGTCTTTAATATAAACAGGATAATGTCTCGTATTGGCACTCACAAAGTCAGATGGATTTGTCTTTGTAGCTTTGGAGGAGTAACATTATGGTTTCAGGAGAAGAAAATCTGGAGAATGAAGTAAAAAGCAGTGTGTGGTTTGTTTGGTTTTTTTATCCCCTTGGAGCATTTTTCTGCAAATGCTTTCACAAAGTACAACATCACTGCTTTACTTGGTGAGCTGCAAGTGCCTAGTAGGAGGAAAAGTAGTGATGGAGAATTTTATGCTGGAGAAGGTGATGATCCTTTTAAACTGTTTGATGATCATTTGAAGTGACAGTATATCCACATAAAAACTCTTTATCTCTCCAGAATTTAAAGCAGTGGGATACCCTTGGCTCCTAAAATACTGGAAAAGGAAAAAGCTGGAAGGCAGCAGCAACAAGCAGGGAATGTACTGGGTAGCTTGGATACTTCCTACAGGCACTGTGCAAATACAGCTAGGATTGCAATATTCAGTGCTACCAGTGGGTGAGAAACGACTGCCTCAGAAATGTAAGAACACTTGGTTAGAAGGGCAATTCTAAGGATAAAACCTGTCTTGAAATGAGAATGCTATAAACAAACCATCTGTTTTACCATGAGCTGTCCTTTATAACATCTGCACCCACACATCTCACTTTGTACAGTACAAAGAATATTTGAAAAATGATTACAATTTCTTAAGAAGTGTTCCTAGTTCAAACATTAGCCCATCAATATCCAGATCTATACATTCTGATTTGTGTATACCACATAGCATTTCAGCCCCAGTGGTGTCCTGCACTATAGCACTGACATACAGCTCAGTCTTGGGACCCAACTTCTATTCCTGGCTTTTACAAGTTCCACAGCACAGACTCAGAAATGATTGTTCATGAAGAGCTCTGAACTTGTCTGCCAGGACATATGATTTGTGATCACTCTTAAAAATCTTATTCTAGCCAGACCTCAGCATATAGGTAGGAAGGGTGGGGTTTTTTTGGGTGCCTGTCACCTTTGCTTGGGTGCCTGTTGAGAAAATACCCAGTGTGCTGGCATAGACATTGGATGTGTGTACTGCTAGAACAGCTTGCCAAAGTACTCTCCATTTCCCAAGAAAACAGGCAGGTGTTGGGAGCACTGAACAAGGCTTAGTCCTTTCCTGCATTCAGTCACTAGCACCGAGTCTTACTTGGCATGGGGAGTAGGAGCCGGAATTACCATCTTGGTTTTATTTACTCCAGCAACATCTTGTAGATGTTTGCTTTCCTGACACTTCTCCAGATGGGACTGAGCACACAGATCTTTGAGTCCCAGAGCTCTACAGATGTCCAGATGGAAGACTAGGGAGCACAGCAATCAGCGTGTAATTGGGTAAGTGATAGACCTGCTGCAAAGCAGCATTACCTCAGCCTTAAGGAGGATTAATTACAAAAGACCTATGATGCCAATTAATTCTCTTTAGAAAGTTGTGTGAGGATTCAAGGCACTTTAAGTCAAAGAAGCTGTAGTTAATTCAACATAATGTGCCTATATAAATAATAAAGCGTTGCAAGATATTAAGCACTTTATATATCACACAAATAGCAGTATCCAATTTGGGTTTTTTTGTAAACATATTCTGTAAACAGTAAGAAATTGATTATGCCTGCCACCAGATACAGTGTTCCTAAAGCAGACTGTAACCTCTAGTTTTGTCTCTCATACAGCAACCAATGCTTAATACTGGATGTGAAGTTTGATCCCAAAGTGCTGATAAAATACAGCTGATTACTTAGCTTAGGCTGACAAGATTTGTTCATGCTTAAAAAAGCAACACCTCAAGTGACAAGCCCTCAAGATTTCAAAGGAAGCCCAAAAGAGTTTTGTTCAATCAGAAGGTAACAGAGATGCTCTTCCTGACACATCGCTGCCGTCTCACTGGAATAAGTTAACACTGAGGAGGGGGAAATCCTACTGATCAGTTTTACATGAAAACTTTCTTTGCAAACACTAATTGGAATGCAAATCTTTGTACCATAAAAAATCCTGAACTATGAATAGAACACTGGAGTTTAGTTTATTAAATCTGTCAGCTTTCAAGAAGCAGGAGGTACATGCTCTGATAGACTTCACTCTCAACAGCTTTATTCAGAGGTCTGTCGTGTTTCAGCTTCCTTAGAGATGCAGGTGTAACACACTGTATACTTTGACACCTAAGTGGTTTTCCTGTGAGAAGCACACAAGCGAGAGCCTGATTCATAAGGTGAGTTGGAGTGTTCCTGACCATGGGGCAATGGCACTGCCATCACAGCCAGAGGTGGGGCTGGCAGGAACTGATTATCACTGAAGCACAGAAGTTTCCATTGTTCCATAAAATAAATTACATTAAAACATATTATACATAAGTTTGTGAAATAACAGGAAGTCAAACATAAAGACAGAAAGCAAGATGGAAAGGAAGAAAGCAAGAAAGCAAGCATGAAAGAAAATAAGGAAGAAACAAGGAAAGAAAGAAAAGGAATAAAGGGAAGGCTAACTGCTGATTAAATTTCAGTGCCAAATAAGTTTTAGCACTGATATTATGATATTTCTGCTCTAAGAAGCTAACAAATTTATGAAGCAGGGACTGAGGGACACACTCCCCTTTGCATGGGTAGGACAGACTCTATGGCCCACCTTCCCACAGCTTCCCACACAAGTGTTTTCTCATTATAACCCAGAGGGGTAGTTTCAAAAAATCATATATCTAGCAAGTCACTCTACTGGTGTTCACTTTCCCTCTAGGAATCTTCTCACTCATTTCCTCAAAGTGAATTATATTTCAATTCCTGGGCCAACATTTATCTGAGGATGAATCGGAAATTATCCTTACCCGTCTAAGGGCAAATATAAAATCTTGCAGTGAAGTGTCATTAAAAATTATGGTATCAATTACATATTTTGTCAATCCCCAGCAACAATTCTCCAATCCTCAACAACAACAAAAGGACTTAATGATCTTGCACTCCAAAATAATGGAACTCAAGTACAGAGCATGATGTATGGTATCATACTGTTTCATTAATATGACTACTATACGACTTGTGTTTTATTACTAGAATAATACTTAATAGATTATGCTTGCATTTTGTGTTGCATACCTGGTCTCACATTATAGCTCAGAGATTTATTCTTTAAAGAAGAGAATATGAAAAGAGGAAATAAAACCGGTAAATCAATAGGCTTATGTTTCTACTCTGAGTATAACATGAAGCTTTTCTGATTTTCCAGCACTTCCAAAAAGCCTGAAATGGTTCCAAGAAATCTGAGTTAAAATGAGAAAGTATGAACTGCCTGAAAACATATTTTGAAAATTAAAATAGTAAAGAAAAAAATCTTCAAATAGAAAAATCCTTTCAATTTAAAATACTGAAACATCAAGATATTGAATCAGAGCAAAGCATTTTGACTTCTGTTTCAGTTTTTATTTAAATTTCCATCCATCTCTTCTTGACATAAACAATTCAGAGAAATTGAAATGGAACCAAGGAAAAATGAATTGCCACCCAATCAGTGTTTGCCAACAAAATCTGACCTACCTCAAGGAGAATAATTTATTTATTATTTTTTCAAGTTTATTTTTATGGTTTTCTAGAAAAAAAAATCCAACCATGACTGGGGATATAGTGCCAGCATAAATACATTTGACAGCTCATGGAGAGATAACTTGCTGCCATCAATCCTGCTGGTTAATAACAGCATAAATTTACCTAGCACAGAGTCCTCTTCCTAATGGTATGAGCAGTTAGGTTTGGGGACATTAAGTAAAATGTGAGTGACTTGTTACCATGTAGGTGCATTGAGGGTTTGTGGGTGTGGGCAATGTCTTGGGGACCAAAGGCCAAAGCCATGGTGGGTTGTAGTGCCTGAGGGTGGGTGATGAAGAGCTTGCCTCATCCAGTGTCTCGTGGTAAAAGTGGCCACAACACCACGAAATTTCTGAATGGAAATGCACCCAGTAATGGGCTTCATCACTCACCTCACCCAGATGAAGCCTTAGTGGTTAAGGAAATTGAGTCCTGTGCAGCAAACCTGGCTACCCAACAGTCCTCGCAGGGCAATGAGTGCTTGGCAGGGACAAACCAGAAATGTGAAATGTACCCTCCCTGTTTAAGGGGAATCTGGGCCTGAAATTGTATAGTGTGACTCTGTTCAAAATGATAGAGCAGCCAGTTACATGTCATTTCAGTAGAGAAGCAGTGAGTATAAATATTGCCATTTTGTTAACATTACACAATATCCTATACAAGTTGACATAACTGTCTATTTTAAAAGTGGTAGGTTTATACAGCAATGGTTGGAAATGAACAGATTTACTGCAAGTACCACCATAAATAAACTTTCCCAAATCAACATTGGTTGTACAAACAAACAATTATGTCCCTTGTCTGAAATGTATTCAAAAGCAAAACTGTGGCAGGTGTGATACCTGATAGCTAAATTGAAATTTATAGAATGCATATGTCCAGATTTCATTTTTTCTTCCTTAGTGATCAAAAACTAGATGACAGACAGTGTAAAATGAAAACAGATGAATTTCAGCATGGATCCTGCCAAGTTTCATTTTCTCCAGAAGTTCTTGGAAAGCCCAGAACTTATTCCCACGTGCACAGACAGAATTTGCAGATTCTGTGCTTTACCTCTTGGTCCTGCCATCTGACAGTTTGCCAAGTCACGTGTGCTGCAGGGTGACTGTGAAGACAAGCCTGTTTATTATGGTACTAAGATCTTTCTGTTAGACTCGATAGCCTAATTTTTATATGGAGTATAAATAAAATATAGTAATATATAAATATATATATATACATGTACATGTAAGTTATGAAACTTTTCAAAGTCATCGCCATTATAATGCATTCTCTGATGGAAGTAGAAAGAGTGGATAATAAATGAAGTGTAATGGAAATTTGATATAAGTTTTTAAATGTGTGCTGAGGTAAAAGGTGAACCTAGTTAACTAAGCAACAGATCCTTTTACTTGTCTGATATGAAACAATATTCTCTGTGGAATATGTTTCAGACAGGCATGGAGAATTTAGTTTTAATCAGCTTTAAAATACAGTCTATAATAAGCATGCCCTTAGGCAGTTATACTGTGCATGCCATCATAAAAAGAAGAAGAAAAAAGCTTACAATAAGGCTTAAGAAAAATGGTCAACTGGATGCTAGTTTGTTTTTAATCTGTAGTTGTCTTTGCCCCTCTTGAGGATTCCTATATTATCTTTTCAACAGGAGAGTTTGGCAAAGTCACTCAGTGGGTGCTGTATGTTGGGACCCACAAAAATTGATATAGGGAATATGAAGGTGCTTTTTAAAAGCTAATGTGTGAAACATTAAAAATCCATGCAGCAGTATAAATGTATAATCTTACCAACCCCACAGCTCAAATGGATCAGACACAGCAGAAATTGTGGTATATTGCTCAGTAAAGTGAAATAACCTTTAAGGCTGAAGATTGATTCTTTTGGGAAAGTTTTTACAATATGGTATATTAAACACTTCAGATAAAAAACCCCTATCTTCTCATAACAGGGAAATACACTTTTGAAAGAAAACAACTGGGCAGTGATCTTCTGGGCTAAATGAAGGGAATTAAGTTTACAGGGGAAAAAGGTCAAATTTTATGCCTTTGGTGGAAAGCATAAGAAACTTATCAGATAGATTTCTTTTCAGAATGTCATTCAATTCCATCTCTGCAGCTAGGATGTACTAGTTAGGAAAATATTTTGTATTTTCTTGAAGACTACATAATTCATAAAGCATTAATATTATTTTACTTAAAGTTTTTTATGCATCTTAAATTAATCTTATGAGCTCCAGTGCTAGAAAAAGTACTGCCTTTGACAGAGTTTTCATACACTGAAGTAACTTCACTAAAATTATGTTCTGGGGAAGAATCAAGCAAAGCATATCAGCAATCTACCCTAAAAAGTTGAAAGACAGAGAGTACTTCTGTCCTGGCTGGTAGCTGGGAACCTGAAGAACAGAGAGATGAGTGGGGCATGCCAAGGTTATGTAGGAAGATTTTGGCAAGGCAGGATCTAAATATACATCTTGGGAGACCTAGAGGGTACAATATTGTCTCATTTGGAATCTAAGTACTCTAATTCAGTGCAATCTTCCAAAACAATTATAGCCTACAGCATCCACACAATATCCTTGAAAAAAATTACATGTATTTTGTATACAACTCCTAGCACAATTATCCTCCTGGTACGCTAGCATGAAATCAATAATGAAAAAGCAGTATGTAAAAGGAATCAGAAATATGCAGGAAATATTAAAAATGGAAAATCTTCACCAAACTCCAATCAGAGAATTAAAGTACTGCACTCAGCCCTACCAGCTTGTCCCTGTACTGACTAACTGGATTAATGGGGCAAGAGAATAAAAATATAAGCCTACATGGAAATTATTCTGTTCCTGTACAAATACATAAACAATGCCTCAAAAGAGATGTATTTTTAAGTTTGCCATAGGAATAATATATTCCACATTTCCTTTCTTAATTATTCCACTGAGAACTATGGAAGTCCCCTGTTAAAACTGGTATGAAGTCACACTTTTCATTATTTAACATTGAAGAATTTCAACTTACAACATTAAAAACTCTTTTCAGAAGTGTATTAAGTACAGAACAGATTTGCATAAGACTTCTTAAGAAAGAGTGCAATTAAGAAACCTCCTAGCACACCTGAAATACATGCTAGCGGTGGTTAAAAATTGAAGGAGAAAAACTCCTGTGTTGTAGCAGTAAAGAAAAAGGAAATAAAGACTTTAAAACCAAGCAAACCAAAACCCAACACACCAAACAAACAAACAAAAAATCCAGGGGAAAGGAAAGAAAAACAAAAGACTAAGGCTGAATAACAGAGGAGAAAGTCACCAAGGACTTAGTCATGGCAGAATTCCTGTGGAAATACTTCTCATCCTTTTAATAGGAAAGAATCAGAAGCAGAGATGTATTGGGAGAAGAATGTAAGAAACCAAAGGGAAAATGTAAAAATAATTTTCAGTAACGAGAATGTAAACAAATACTTCAGAAAAATTAACCAAAGAAGACTTCAGGATCTGAAGGTCTGCTCTTGTGGAAAAGGAACTAGCAGGGATGTTAGAAGGGGGTGTCTGACAGATTTTGTAGACCATGCTCCAATAGCCAAATGCTGAACAATATGTAGTGTTCTAGTTTAAAATGAGAAGAAAAGATGAGTGACCAGGATATGCAAACTTTTAACCTGGCTTTTGTTCCAGGTGAAGAACTTCCGAATATCACAGAGGAATTAATTTATGAGAACTGATGGAGTGGAAAGCATCTGAACAGAGTTGGCCTGGGTTTGATGAACTCAGGCTAACATTACCAATCGACTTTTTCCACATACTAAATTGAGGAAATAAAGGATGAGGTTAAATTAATCTGGACTTCAGCAAGGTGTTTTGATCTAGTTGCAATCAGAAGAGCCACTGAAATAATGAAGATGAACAGCTGGCTCAACATGACGGTTTGGTGGATGGTGATTAGTTTTCAGATAGAGGATTATTGAGCTGAGTCATGGTTCAGCTCAGCCAGTACTGTACTACATAAGCTCTAAACATTTTAAGGCAGTGATTAATTTGGTCTTGATCAAATCTGTTGTTGGAAGTGGGAACAGCAATTAATAATTATTTCTTTAGACTTGATATGTCCAAGTGTGGATTAAATGTGTCCAAGAAGGATTGTGGTTCTTGACAGAGCATCAGTTCTAAGCTCTTATGTCAAGGAATGGAAGACGTGATGAAAAAACCCCACATTTTTAAAGTGCTATTTAGAAAATGATTACAAAGATAATGATGGAGGAAAATCGGTGGATAAAGTAGGGGGAAGAACACACATTAAAAAGTCCACTGAAAACCCACTTTTTCCTAGGATGAATATATGGGGACATAAGTTACATTTATTGCATAGTAAAGTGTACCTGTGTGAGCAGAGTACAAAACACTACGAAGCAGTTTTTCACCCCTTCTGCAAGCATGACAGGCTACTTGTAATACTGAGTGGGCAGATTCAGGTCAGCCATATTCCTCATCCAGAGAAAAGCTTCAAAGCAATTCTAAATTGCCTCAATTATGTTTTGAATACAACAAAATATGCATGTTATGTCCAAGTGGATTATTTTGTAAATGACATCACAAAGAGAGAAGTGGTTCATGAAAAGGAAATTTAACATGAAATGCAGTAGAGAAGCAATTAAGTCTTCCTCCTCTACAACAATCCTACAAAAGCTCTACTTTGCCTGCCAATAGCACCATTCCATGTAGCCCCATAACAATACCCAGGCTCAGATTTAGAGCAGGTGGAAGTGCATTACTATATGGAGAGTCAAAGAATTCATTTGCACTTGTACAGGGGAAGGTTCAACAGTGTATCCTGCAATGCCCAGCCTTTGTTGCTGCTGTGGTGGGTTTCAAGTACCTCTCCCCAGGTAGGAAACAACCTTCTGGTCTTATAGCTTGCCACATTGGTCACCTTTCTGGTGTGCAGGGTACTCTCAGAAGAGCACATAACAGCTCATAGGAGACAGTAAGCACCTTATGAATGTTCTGAAACAGACCAGCTTTCTTACAACTGGATTGGTTTGATGAAGAAGAAAACCATTTAAAACCAGAAATGCTGCCAGTAACCAAATTATGCTGCTTGCCCTCAATATGCTCATTTGGAAATCAACCATTCTGATTCCAGTCCAGATCTGCTGGAACTGTAATACTGACTTCTGTTGGCTGATGTTGACTTATTTTTTCCTTTTTATATACAAAGTTTCACATTCCCATCCCTCTAACAGGGATGTTAGAGTTTGCTTCTTCCAGTCTTCTTTGACTGACAGGAAATCACACCAACTTCTCTGAATTTAGTGTAAAAAGATATTAAAAAGTGAAGACTGGCTTTGGCCATTTTTTTGGCCAGGATTTATATTATCAGAGGATGTAACTCAACAGCAGGTACCATTTCTGGAATATATCTCCCTGCTTTTTATTTGTGTTGAAAATCATGAATAACAACATTTTCTTTTGGAGCATATGCCATCTGACAACAAAAGAGAAAGAAACCAAGACGGCTTTATTTTATCAAATTAACTGAATGTATGACAATAGTGGGAGATGTGCCCTATTGGGAGAAAAGAATAGCTCCTGATTTTATGGAGATCTTTGTCAGGCTATGGGCTTGGCTTCTGACTTGCACACAGAACATTTATGGATGTTTACAGGTTGGTTGGAACTTTACCTCTATGCTTATGCTGATAAAAACCAAAGGAAATGAGAAAAAGAATAATAACATTATATAAACACAGTATTACAAGATTATGGCCCAAACCATGGAGATGTTCCACATTCTTGATACAGATGGAAACATCTCCTTTTCCTGTCAATTAGAGCAGACAATCCAAGGATTCTGACCCCAGAAACATTTGTGTGCATGTTTACTTTCTATTACTACTAATAATGAATCCTTTCCACTGGCCTCAAACTATATTTAAAGTCAAGTGTATGACCAAAGAATTCACAAGGCTAGAAATATGAATCAGGGTTTACACAGAGAGAACTGAGGCCCAGAGGGATTAAGTGAGCTGCCAGGAAATGATTGTGTATCAGTAGTAAAACTTTATTCAGACTGCTGAGGCTCAGTCATCCAACTAAAATGCAAGAGCACATTTCCTCTATTTAATCATTAGATAAAAAGCGATGTTGAGGAAAAACTTCAATCTGGAAACATTTTTGCCTCCATTTTTGGGTGAGATTTCAAAAATGGTACATTTTTTCTATAGCTAGACCTACCAAGTTCAGAATGGTAATTGTCCATGGAAAGTGTCAGTGGAAGACTGATTTTCTGCTTGCTTTTCTTTTTTTTCTCTCCTAAAAATAATTCCTAAAATTATCTAAATTACCTGGTTTTTATATCTCAAGTAGACAACAGTTTGAAATATGTATACCTGTGTTTCTAGTGAGGTGGAATCACAATAAAAATATGATTTTATTACCATATCTTTTGTTCTCTGGGTTTCTATTTCAAGGGGTTGATCAAAATTAATATGGTCTCTGTACCCAATGGCATTTATTTTGGTTACAAGATTAGAAATGTAAATTTGCAATAAAAGAAGAAAATAGGAAGCTGTTTTTAATGAATATTTTACACATGACTAATTAACAGAATCCCCTACAGAAATTTGGAAGTAATAAGGAATTGACTGAAAATAAATTAAAAATTAATAAAGGGGTCTCCAAACAACTTTGTTTATGAGAATTACCAGTTGCATTCTTAGTTATGAATATTTCAAGCTATTTTGCTATTCAGGATGTTTTATTCTTGCAGTGTTCATAATTTTAGAGGTGATTAGAAAAAAAAAAAAAAAAAGAACACCACAAAACAAAATGTCTTGAAATGATAAAACCTACCTGGGGAAAACTTGCTAATGTACAGATAATAGCTTAACATCCATTGTTTTTGTCTAATAATAACTGCAGTGTGATGTTCCTCTTAATCTTCAGCTTCTAAAAGGGGTGAACAGAAATGCTCACTTATTCATTGAGAAAAAAAACACAAAAAAAAATTCTAAGATGATAACTTCAGAGAAGAACTGCAGACAAGCAGCTGAACACAGTATCAAGAGAAGAACTGCAGACATGCAGCTGAACACAGTAACAGCCGTTAGCTGAGCCTGGAAAGGGGCACTAGTGTATGCACAGCCAGTTACAGCAATCAGAGCTGGTACAGGAGCAGTTTGTGGGTGGGGGTACAGCATTAGAGCTGGGATGCCAGGTAGCCACGGACAAAACCTGCACAAATATACTTTGCTAATGGTTGAACATATGTCTACCACTTAGCTATTCCATTCCCATTTTGTCTACTAAATCTACACATCAAAGTGTCTTGCAAGACAATGGGACAGAAAATCCTATCTTCCCTTGTTAACAGTAAAATCCTCATATATATCAGTAAAGCAGAAATGTTACGGAGGGAGGAAAAAAACACATGAATATCTCATATGTGTGTAATATTTTAGCTTACTAAAAAGCTATCAAATAAAAGTGATTTGAATTCTGTGGTACTGCCTCCTATACAAATTTGATATAAAAACTTCCACAGAGAACTTAAGCTAAACCATCCAGCATCTTTACATATTGAAGGTCAGAACATAAACCTGAAGAATAGGGAAAAAAAGGAAATAAATGACTACTCAAAATAAATAAATAAATAAACCCACTTCACTGTTAGATGAATTGAGATGAATTGATTGATCTCAGTATCCTAATACTAAAGACAAATGACACCAAAATTAGAATAAAATAATAAGCATTGATTGAGGGTTTTGTTTTTGTTTGTTGTTGTGGTTTTTGTTTGCTTGTTTTGTTTTCAATGTGTTTGTTTTGGTTTTGTTTAGAAATTCAAACTAAAATGAAGCCATGGCACATTTTACGCAGATGGTCAGTTCTTTCTCTCTGAATTTTAAGGACCAAAACCTCTTCTTGGGCCATATGCTACCACTGAAAACAGAGTTCCAAGTAAGCAATACAGAGGATTGTTTTTTAAATAACATTGGTGCTTCCTGAAGATATCAAATGTTCAGAGAATATACTTGGGAGACTTATGTTGAGAAGCAAAGAACTAACACATTAGTTGTAATTTGTGAAGACTGTATGAACTTATTCCTGCAGTGGGTGAGTGATAGTATAAAAAGTCTTTGTTGTTGTAGTAGTAGTACTAGAAATAATAACAATAATAATAATATATAAAAATAGGTTTGTTCACATTATAAAACTGAAAAAGTCACATACATTAGTGTAGGAAAGTCTAACTCTTCACATCATTTCTGTGTGAAACAATAGAGTTTTTCCCAGCTAAGTCCCTGTGAAGTGTTTGGGAATGTATCACTCCCATTTTGCTTCAGATGAATGTCCCTAGGATTTGATGGCTCTCTTCAAAGGCTTTATCAGACAAAATGTCATCTTAGTTTTTCCTCCCCACCATAGTAGACAGATGAATGGCAAGAAGATGCTCCAACCTACTATGTCAAAATTACCTTGATAGAAAACATGATTAATAGTAATTATGAAAAAGCAATTCCACTTTCTTTCAATTAACATATTGCTTTTACACTTTTGCTGCCACCTGAGAAGTCTAAGGTAGCTTAAAGCATGAATTTGCACACAGGATGTGAGCTCCTTCCTTGGAAAAATTTCTGCAGATCTCTTGAGAATAAAGAAAATGACAACTCTATCACAGTCAAATGCAAAACATCCCTTAAAGTCAGTACAAACTCAGAGCAGTTCTTATCATAAAATTACAGGTTTTTGCTCTAATGCACAGAGGCACTAGGACTTCTCCATCACATAGGGGAAGACCATACATTTCCCTGATCAACAGTGCAGACTAATTACATCTGTTTAAGCTTCCTAAAATAGAAGAACTTCCCCGTGTCTTCTGGATGGAGAGGATGGAGAATATAAAAGTCATGGATTTGAGGCACACCCAGATGAAACCTGGGAAAGCTCTGAAGCCTCTGAATTCCTACCTAACCACCATAAACCTCAGAGAGCATGTGTCAGTTACCCATACCATGACAGTAAGTAGACTGAAAAGCCAAGGAATTCTAAGTGTGAAGACACTGGTTAAACTCTGATCTCTTTTTCCAGTGCCTTCACCTAACAAAGAACTAAATAAAGGTTCACAGAATCATATTCAATCAGTTTTTATCAATGTAAATGCAATGTGTTTCTTAAAAATAAGTAACTGATTATGATGATTACTAAAAGCTTTTAAATAAAACCTAAGATATATCTGCATTGTAAAAATAAATTAAAATTTTTGAGGTTTATTGATAAAGACATTTATTAAGGACTTCTAGGCTGATTTGCTCTTTTGAAGATAAGCTCTGAATATTTGTTGGATATTCATTATATTCTCCACATTCCCTAGTTAATTTTTCCTCTTTCTAGTAGAAATATTTTTTTCCTTTCTTGCCTTTTTTTTTTTTTTTTTTAAAGATACAAAGTCACCTCAGATGTTTCTGACTAGTTTGCAAAGACTAAACCAAAAACTGGTTGAAATTTAAATACCAACAGCTGCCAAGAAACTTTGGCAAGGACTCCAAACATTGGCAAGAACTTCCTATAGAAAGAAATAACACTTCTTGTTGGGAACTAACGCCTGTAGCTGCAGGAAGGGCAGGAGCTCACCAGGAGTAGTGTAACCATCAGTGTGGATCTGGCTGTGGGGCTGGAGGAGTCGGCAGGCAGTGAGTGAACAGCTGGGAAACAGTTTGATTCACAGATGCTTTGATATTGCTAGAAAGACCCATGGTGAAATTCACGGATGTTTTATAAAAAACAAACCCATAGATATTCCAGCTGTGAATAGTCAAGTCAATAGGTGGAAAGTCCAAGCCAATTTTCCCCAGAGCTACAACACACTGTAGTAGATTGTTCCATGGCTCTGCACTCCATTTTCCCCATGAGAGTAGGGGAAGGAAGGAGGTGCAGTTGCTCCTCCCCTCCCTTTAGCACCCCAGACCATGCACAGTTCCCATCAAATGGCAGAGAAGGACCAGTTTCAGCTACCTCTTTACACAGCCAGATGCCAGATTGCAAAAATGTTGAACATCAATCCTTTCAAACCACCCTACCAAAGAAGAAAACTTTTCCTTCAGGTAAAGGAACAGCCAAATGAAAAGATCATTCACAGTTCCTGACTGGTGTTTTGTAAGATTCCTGTTTCAAAAACAAAGCATAATTTGTATATCTTTTCTAGGTTTTTGATGTGTAAATTCCTGAGAAAACTCTGGCAAAACTTTCTCACAAGATATGTGTAGTGGGAAAGTAAACAATAAACCAGACTTCTCAGGCCATATTGTTCAGTGAAAAAGAAGTGGAAACAAATAGAATAAACAGTGAAAAGTAAATGAAATTTTTGTAGTCTCTCAGGTATAAGTGCCTCAGGTTCTCAGGATGGGTATTCAGAACAGATATTTCAGGATCCAACCCTGTAATTCAAATTTCTACAACAGAAGCAAGTAGGTGATCAGTAGAGACAGCAATAATTTGCCCTTGCCATTGTGGAAATATTTACAAATTATAGCTGCAACATTCTCTTCTTATTAAATAAGAAATTATTAAATGCTGGAAATAATGGCATGCAAGGGAGGCTTATAATATTATAACCATATATACACTGAGTCATGCTCCATGGAAGCAACATAATACAGTTCCTAAAAGAAAAAAACCAAAACAGAAATAAGGACTAGCAATCATCTGAAAAGTAGAAGTCTGTCCATGTATGAGTTAGAGATTATAAAAAACAGATTGAAAAATGTGTTTAATTGACATTTCTAGCATCTGTTTTATTTTCATCTTCAATTAGAAGCCAAATCCAAAGAAAAAAAAGTGTTTTGGCTCCAAGTCAAGTTAGATTTTTCTGGCTTTAGTTCATTTTTATCAAGTGGAATTTTACTGACTCCTGTTTAGATATTTATTTATTTATTTTTATGGCCCACTGTTTTTGTAGCACATTTTTATCTTGCACAAATGGATGAATTTTATATAAGTAACACACATTAATATTTCTGATAAAAGCTATAGAAATGCCATGAAACTCTGACATGCCTTACTCCCCTTCCCCCCAAAACCATCAGTAATTTATGGCAATTATTTTGATCCATTGTCTCTCCATTGCATAAAGAGTCTTGAGTCCTGGAACAAGCAACAATCAGAAATAATTCAGATTTTTACTTCAGACTCCCAGCAGAATAACCTATGACATTGCCTACAACAAAATGAGCACCATTTCCTTTCCTATCATGAATCTAGCTTCTAATATATTTATCTCTCTGCAGACTCTATTCTTTCTTCTTTCCCCAGTTTTCCTACTTACATGCTGTCAGGACTAACAACTCAGGCTATGCTTGGGCTGGCTGGGCATCCTAATCCACTAACAGCCACCCCTCTCAAACTTTCTGGGCATGCAGATGGTGAACTGCCACTGACCATTGTGAAGGAGCTGGAAAATTCACACTATAAATCAATTCAGGGGCCTATAAGACACCAGTACCTATTATCTGCTACCAGGAAGCCTTGCTATGTGGGCCACCTCCTGCACACAACAGTTTAAATATGATTTAGGTAAGATACAGTTGTGTGTTGGCTTCCTGCAAAAACAAAGGTTGGGATCAGAGAAACAGGAGCCCTATTTGAAAAGGCCCTAAGACGTGTGTAGGTGCCAAGCAAGTTTTGTCTTTAATGACAGTACACTGACAAGGACAGAGCGTTTTAAAAGAAATCCAACTATTGACTGTAGCAGTGAGTTCAAATAAGATGTGTTTTCTTGCTTATTTTCCTTGTTGCATTACCCAGGGACTGTAATGTAATTTGCTAGTGCCACCTGCCCTACTCAAATACATTAAAATAAGGATTCTCTGCTGTTTTCTGAAGAATATACCCACTTTGTCCTTTGATCTCAAACTTGTATTAAAAATCATGTTTGAATGTTTGATTTGTTTTCACAATGAGTAGGCAGGCAGTATTTTGCAGTAGGTTTCCATAATCAGATATTCACTTCTATCATTCACTTTTAAATAAAGTATAAAGTGTTGGCACGGAGGCAAAGTACAAAGCTATTTTAAAATGAGGCGTACTGATTAAAAATGAATAAATATGTTCAAATAATATATCTGACTATAAAAGAAGCCAAAATCTACATTCCAGTGCAGACAAACATTTACCTTAGCTTCTATTTAACTCTACAGACAGCTATTCTCGGTAACATTGAAACAATGATACACCTCTTTCATTCTCTTTGCCTTATATATGTGCATATATATATGTATATAAGTATGTATTACATGACAGGTAGATGCTAGGAATGGTGCTTCTTTTGAAAACTCAACTCTGCTTCAGATCTCAACCCAGCAGCCTGGGAAACTGAGCAACTTCATCTCAGTCTTTTCAATGAATAGTATTTCTCTACTCACAGGAGCTGAATCCCAGGAATTGAACTGAGGTTAAGTTCTTACACCTATCTTGCCTGGGACCATACTGCTTTGAAACCATATTTAGCTGATTATCAGATATAATTAGGGCCTAAAAACACCTTCATGGAAGACCTTTGAGCATTCATGTACATCAGATAAGGGTAGGAATGTGCAGCTTACTGATAAAGCCCCTTTCTCTCATAATGTTGAACTATTTCCTTTTTATTTCATGAACAGTCCTAAAAACTGTTCTTCTGTCCACTAAAAAGTATAGCAGAGTTCATTAAACTGCCATATCAAATTAATTGGGAATTAAACTGAAAAATCTATATATAAAGTTTTGTCTTCACACAAGCTGGCTTTACATAGACTGACCTATAGCAAATAGTCAGGACCCCCAGAAATGGTACGATGGACCATTGTATAAATGGAATCAATCAGTAGACTCTGCACTTCATTGATCATCTAAGATGAAAAAAAAAAAAAAAAAAGATCTGTAAGCGCAGTTCTGAGAGTCAGGAGAATTCTTACACATCTTGTTTACCTGGAGCAGAAAATAAAATGCCTGGCTTCTTCAACACTGTGGAGCTGAATTTAAATATTCAGCAAAGCACTGAAATAGTGCCCTAAAACTATCTGTAGGCAGCACCTCAGAAATAGGAAGAGCTAGGGATCTGACGGTCTCGAGCATTTCTGGATTGTTAACTTGATGAAGCAAAACCCAGTCTGCATTTCATACAAAATGTATTACTTTTTGCATAAATATTTGTAATTCTAAAAGTACACGGTAGGCATAAATGCTACATACTTGCCAGCATGAGTTAAGCTATCAGACATATATAGCAGTTCAAAAAGTATCTATCAGAAGAAAGAGGAGAATTTCACGTAAAACCAGTATAAACAATAGGATTGGATTTTGGCCAGTAGCATATTTTATCCGGCACTTTATCAAGTAGAAAAATCTCCTTCCTGGTGAATAGTACACTGAGGGAGGAAGGATGGCATGAAAACTGAGTACTGTAAATATTCTAAATTATTTCTTTTATAATGGCGTGTTGCTAATGACTCCCAAGTTAAGATTAGATTGAGATCTGCATTTAAATCAAGGCTGATATCCCCTTGTTTCACACTTTAATGATTGAGTAGTCTGTAAGTTTGGCACAATAAACTTCAGAGGAGAATTTCCTCATCTTATTTAGTAAATATTTACTACACAGTTGTTAAATATTTGCAAAAGGAAGGTGCAAATGAAACAGCTTTTCTTTTGTGTCTCGTTTTCTTGGGTTTCACAGTCTTCAAGCCCAGCAAACTTGACAAGTAACATAAGCACATATGCATCTATGTATACACCCTACATCACTTCATGTATCTTTTACCTGGTAACATAAGTGTCAGCACAGACCATTCTAGAAATTCTAAATTAAGCACAAACCATTATTTTGCTAAACCAACCAACCTACCAGAGTAGAGGAGACCTTTCATCCTGACTTTTGTTCTGATGAAGGCAAATCCCTTAGGTTAATGAGTCCTTTTATTTTCTGTGTGCAGCTGGGCAGATCATCATACATAATATTATTATTTTGGTATTAAAATCTGTTGTTACATGGATTTTTGTGATTGCATACTTTGATCCATAATAATGGTTCAATCTTAACAGTTAGGGGAAAATAACACACTGTTTTGTGTTAGGGATGCAAAGTAAGGTGACAGAGAACTGACCCACAGTTAATCCTAAGGACTGGAAAAGTGGCTTGTGAAATTGGATAGAATCTTTTTCCCTTTTTTTTATCCAATGTCCAAGCTCCACACTGCAGGACAGCTCCTATCCAACAGGTTTCATCACTCTGATGCCAGTTGTTTCCTTTGTACTAAGCCAGAAGACATTCACCAGATTCAAGACATGCAAGAGGTGAGGATTTGAGTTAGACTAGGTTAAGAAAGCTAAGGTTTAAAGTGGGAAGGATTAAGGATGAGGCCAAGGAGAGAAATAATGTATCACATGCTGGCAGAACCTTAGGTAAATTCAAAGCTTATTTTCCTTTCACAGCTTGCATTGGAAAACAAAACAAACAACAAACCCGTATGGACTTCACACAGTATAGCAAATCTTTGGCTTAATATAGAATATTGCAATTGGATTATGAATGAAGGGCAGAATTTATCTTTGATTAAGTAGAGCTGGATTAGTAAAGGAGCAGACTCAGATCAAACAGCTTGTGGAAAGAATTAGCATGGTTCCTGAGAAGTGAAGCAACTGGGGAAAAAAAACACTAAAAAAAAATAAAAAGAAAGAAAAAAGATGAACACAACAAATAGTTCCTGACTTCAGAGGGAAAGGGAGACAGTCAGACTCTGAAGAGCAGTGAGTGAGGGTGCAAGTGAGAGGTTGCTGCACCCTGCCCCATGAGAAGAAGCACTAAGAAACCACGTGCCAGGGGGATTTTATCCTGTGCCCATCGTATTTCCTCCAGCTCCTCCACTGTTCTTCTGTGTGAAAGACCCTTTTTTTTTTTTTTCAATTACATAAAAGGACAAGAAGAGATAAAAGCTGGGTTCAGGAAGTTATGCTGTCCCAATAATGACCCTTCCTTTGTTAAAATTCCTAAATGTGAAATTTCAAAGAGAACAAATTCAGCCTCTCATCTTCTATTTCCGTTCCTGCTTTTGTTCATGTTGCTGTCAGTCTCTTTGACACATTCTTCTTCAAACACTCCCTATCAACTCTCATATTTCCCAAGGAGACTCTTCTATGTTCTTCATCATCATGATGACACCATACATTTCTTCAGGTCAATGAACAACTCTCTCTCTGACCATTCAACCTGACAAATAAATTACACTCAGACTTCAGATGAAAATAATACATCTTTGACCAAGATCAAACAAAAAAGATACCAACAGTGTGTGACTCACCATGGGCCCTTTACTCATTTCAGTGTTACTGGAAATACAGCTTATCAATGTTAACTAACCTAAACATTTTTGTGCTTTTAAAATCAAATAGAAATTTTAAGATATCTGTTATCTATAGTCTAAAAAGCCTTTGATTATTCGTCAGAGCTTCCACTGATACAACAGCATTTAAAGATAAAAGCTGCCAGGCCAAGCACAGACCAAATGAGTAACACGTGCAAATTATCCATCCGCGAGCCCTAACAGGCTCCAAAAGAGACACCCCTGGTGCACTTCATGTGAGCATAAGTGACAATGAACTGATGCACGTCATGGAAGGGAAAGCAAGTGACAGTCAGAAAAGAGCCTGATGATACAGTATAGGCAAAGTAGTAGACAACTGAAACAGTAAATATTTAGACCCACTACTACAAACAAATATTTCCATGGTAACTAAATTATTTTTTATGGAAACATTTGAAAAGTATTGTGGCTGCAACAAAAATGTCACTGTATGTTTGTCTTGAGTCCTTTATTTAGGTTAAAGACTTAGACTTTAATTCCAGTCCTGCATCATATACCAAAGAGACAGCTAAAATGAAGAAATTGCACTGTTGTTTTAGCATTTGAAGGATTAGAGTGTGGTATACACAAGTAGGTACATAATATGACTTTAACAGACCAAAGTGAGTTATGTGTCGGATTTTACAGGCTGAAGAACATTTAACTGAGATGTGCTATCTTACCCAGCTATTGCACAGTATGTACAACAGAGGAGGAGGAATTAGAGGAGAAAGTCTAATTATTTATGGAAAAGAAGACAGTGTCGATTCTGAAGTACCCAAAAACTAAAAAATATGTCATTTTTTTGGTAGTTTTACACCATATTACTGATTAAAAAAAAACCCAACTCTTTGTTTTTGTTTTGTTCTAAAAGAACTGTGTTAACCAGTAACCTGAAAATGCTACTCTTAAATAATAAGCATTATACAATTCCTGAACTGACTAGAAAAACTGAAGTTATACGCAGGGATTTCACACAGCTAAAGCCAAGTAAGTGAAACTCCCAAAATACTAAAAAAGACTTAGCATCAGAGATTCCATCTTCACTCAATAAGAACAACAATAACAAAATAATACAAGTGGTTCATGCTCATGCCCAGCTGCTAAAATGTGCTTCATTGCTGTATTTGTTGCATGAAGACTTTGAAGACTTAAAGCTTCAATGAAGGTTTTTAGCTCTCAGGGATTTTTAAGTTGTACTTGAAGGTTTTGTAATTTTTCTAATTTTTTCCATATTCTGGAACATTTGGATTTCTTTTTTGCACGGAAATGTTTGCATGCTATAGAATCAGTTGGGTGGAGATAAAAGTGCAGAATATACATGCCTTTTGTAGGCAAATTTTGAATTGCTAAGACATAGAAATTCAAACTTGTCAGAGTTTGTTGCCTAGCATGATATACAAGATGGTTTCTACTCATACTTTAATAATTAAACAATTTTGTCAGCCCATATAACTTACTGTATTTTTCAAATCAAGCTTTCTACCTTGTGATAGTGTATTTTTGCCTTGTTAAGTAAAGTAATATTTTCCACATCAAAGGCCCCACACATAACGTCAAATCTGATTTGTTGAAAAAGAAATTTGCTGAA
>JAOEGS010007544.1:114108-131057 GCA_025447755.1 Corythornis vintsioides | reverse complement strand
AATAAACTGGAAAGAGGGCAGAATATTTTGCTTGGGGTAAAATAATGTTTTGCTTATCTTACATAAAATAAATAAATATAATAATTTTCAGTATTATTTGAATTATACCTTTTCTGTAATTTTTAGTTTGCTGTTAAATCTATTCAGTTATAGTCAGAACCTAAAACAAATACTGTTTCACTTTCACTGGGCTCTATCACTTCAACTGGACCTCAGTTTTATTGAATGACCAAAATTTAGGATACTCTATATTCTATTGAAGATGACTGCAGTGAGAGAAAGGGAATGCTGTCATGAGCACTGTGTACTTGTATGTTCCTGGCTGTCTATCCATCCGTCCCCTCATAGCTGATTCCCTATTTCCCATCTGATTAATTTGCTTAAGCAATTAATTGATTTATAGGCAGCTTCTGTCAATACTTCTAGTTAGCAAGTAGCTGTCATGGGAGTATCCCATCTCACTAAAGAAGCCAAGGTAGGCCTAGTGGGAAGATGAATTTAATAATGTAAATGTTGGTATTTTGTCAGAAACCCTTCTTTATATCATGGGAAATTGTATCTACCTTTTGCTTACAGTGAAAGGAGAGACAGTTGTCTTCTTGTGGGAGATTTTTTCACTGTTTCTATTTTTTAGAGCAAAATTCCAGAAACTGTCCCTATGAACTATGAGCTGTTTTCCTCATACTTTTACAGCAAGAGAGAACTTTCCTCATTGATTCTCTTAAGACCTTTCCTCCTGCTGACCTCTGGTCTCATTTGATATTCCATAGTTTCCTCTTTCATAGGTGCTTCTTGTTCTCTTGCTAGAGTAGGCCCTTCATGCATGGAGACGTTTATTGCCAAATCAGGCTTGAAATGCCACTGCACTTTTGCTTTTATTAATGGCCTTTACATGGTGATCATCATCTTGCTCGCTCTGACTCAGCACCAAGCATCAGCCATCTACTGCAGCAGATTCCTGCAGTTGATGGAAGATTTGGGCTTTTTCCTCTCCTCCCTGATAATTGAGGCTTCACTTCAATGGAGAGAGAGAAAATATTAACACCTGGAAATGAGGGAAAAACAAACAGATTGTTGTTGCGCTTCGTCATAACCAAGTGCTTTAGTAAAAGGAACATCAGTGCAATTAGAGTGTAATCCAAAGCCCATTAAAGGTATTGGGAATCGGTCCACTGATTTAAATAGGCTTTGGATCAGCCCCATATTGCATATCAGAAGGCACTGTTATCCAAGGGAGACTGCATTTCCAAGTGTGAATAACACTGCTGCACACAGTTTTGCTGCTCGAAATTCCAGCTTTGTCACATTTTCTGTTGCTGGCATCCTCTTTTCATCAACATTTGTCTTGTAGCAGATTGTGGTTATTATTCTAAATCCAAAGCACTTTTTGAAAATGCATCATCATGATCTAGGCAGATCTGTTTGAACAGCTCTATAACAGGGTGGGCATGGCCATAGCTGACAGAATGCAGTAATAAAAAGACACCCCAGAAACACGTCATTTTAATGTCCTGTCATTTTTACAGACTTTTAAAACATTTTGTAGTTCTAACCAAAACAGGCACTGCAAGCAGAAAAAAAAAAAAAAAAAAAAAAGCTAGTTGGGTCAGTTGCTCAGAATGCTTGAGAAGCCCAATACCAAAAGGCCTCAAAATAATCATGCATTTCTCCCTGTGATGCTGCCAATAGAGGGAAAGTGGCAGAAAGTATTCTAATCAATGGTAACAACTTTGTCCCTAAATTCATTACTGCTATAGTTTGCTGGGCCAGCTAATTATGGTGAGACAGGACAGAATGTTGCCTTTGCAACAGTTGAGGATAAAAGCAAAGAGAACATGCTAAGGTACCTGATGGTAAATACAATTCCTTCAGCAATGTCTAACACACACCATGGCATTAGCTTTCTTCTTTCTGTTTCCAGGTGGATAAACTCTCATAGGAATGATGCCCTCTATCTGCCAGATACAGGCATGTTGATCTGTACTGATCAACAAAGAGGGACTGGTTGAGGATGTGAAGGTAGGAGGCACCCTTGGCTGTAGTGACCATGAGATGGTGGAGTTTACCATCACCTGTGGGCAGGGGACCCTTGCAGAACCATCATGACCAGGAGATAGCTCAAGGCACCTCTTTCTCGTGCTGGGAACTTAGTGTTTTGTTATATACCTCTATGACTAATCGTACTCTGAATATGGGAGTCATTATGTGAAACAAAAAACACATCTAGATGGACCAAAAGGAATTTTTTGAGTGCTTCTGTGTTCCCACCTGAGTCACAGGACAGTTGTTTCCTGATTTCCCCTCACTATGAGCATTTCCAGGACATTTCCAGAGGCTGTTTGTAGGAGAGGTGAGATACACAAAAGAGAGTGATGCTTATTGTATGCCTAGCCAGGGACAAAGGGATGAATGAAAAAAACATCAATGCAAGAGAAGGTAAAAAGCAACTAAGTTATCTACTTAGCTTGCCATAGGAAACTGCTCCAAATCGATCTATTGGGCAAGGAATGGTTTTGGCTCTCTGGGGTTGAAGGAGGCCAAGAGAGGAAGAGCCTATAAAAATATCCTGATGGAAATTGATGCAGCTCATGAAAAGCAAAAGTTCTCTGGTGTGGGAGATGGTACAAAGCCTTGAACAAATCAGCCCTGATATTTCAAGCCAGATGTGTGTCAATATTGCCAACTAATTTTCATTTTTTGCCAATAGCAGCTTTCAAAGAGATTTACAAAGGAGTTCTCTATCAATATCTGAGGCACAGACAGAGCAAAGAAACAGGACATGAACTGCACTTGAGATACCCAGACACCCTTTGAACAAGACAGGCAGAAACAATGGTGATCAGAGGAAACATTTCTTTTTCACCTCTTTATGATACAATTCAAGACAATTATTTAACTTATAAAAGCAGGATAATATTCCTTGATCAAATTCTGTGACTAAACTATTAACTCTTGGATATGAGAGTTTAAATAAATCCCCAACCCCCATAGAAATGCTTGTTGCTGAGAGCATGAAGTTTTGCTACTGGTAGCAAGTAATAAAATATGGGAAGCCATAATGAAGAGTGTTTGCTATTCATGCTATAAATATGCATCCTCCTTCACTCAGCACTGAACCTAAATTTAAATTCTCAGTTCTTCAATCTAGCTGCATCATTTGGAATTAATTTCCCTGAAGAAAAAGCAAGGGATCAAACAAGGTTGATCTCTGTTACACTCACTGAATAAAATTGAACTTGATGCCAAATATTAATAATCCCTGGGCATAACCAATGGTAGCAACAACAAGTTTCTGACTCAAGGCAAAATGTGTTAGCTCTTATAAAAAATGTTTAGATTAGGTTTATGATCTGATTTGCCAATGAAGCATCTAACACAATTATAGTCTGATAAAATCACATGTGAGAAACAGTCCATATTTTCATGTTTTGTCATGTCAACCAGTGTTTGTCATGGAAGAAAGTAAGAGGTTGCACTTCTGTTGCTACTTTCTTCCAAAGACACAACAATGACTTCTAAACATTACTTCACTTATTCAAACAAATAAAGAATGGATAACTACAAGCTCAAATAAAACTGTCCCTGGTGTGAAACCCAGAAGCAACCCATTGAAATATAATCAGGCAGGAAGATTATTCTCCTGTGGAAACTACAATAGCAGTTAGGAGATACAGTCTGGACATACTTACTTTTATGCTAAGTGGCAGAGACCTCAATTACCCAAAATACTTTCCTGTATCTTTAATGATAATAAATACTGAAATGATGCTCACTTAATAACCAGTACCACTTCCTACAGCATATTTCTCTGCTCGATTAAAAGGTCAGAGTATTACAGTAGAAAGTGGCACAACAAAGCATTATCATATTGTGAAGGAAATCACATCAAATTAACACAAATTTAGTTCTGAATACAAGTGTCCACAATAAGTTCTTGAAGTGCTTTAGCTCGACTATTTTATTGGATAATTAATATTAATTTTCTAGTATTCATGTAGATAAGCTCTTATCCAGTAGCAGTTGATAGTCCTCTTGCTTCTGGGAAAAGCATTCAGTGACAATTTAGAATCAGACAAAGGCACTCATTACAAATGGGATAGGTGAAGAAAGTTTTCTATGTTAATGGTAAAGCTTTGGAAAAAACTGCTTTTTGTTATTGAAAACAACAACAAAATAAGAAATTATCATTTTACTGGCCAAGCCCATGTATTTACAAGCAAAAAAATGAAATCACTAGAGAGTGAACAAAGCATCTTGTTTTACTGAAATAACAGTCTTTCCCAACCCCGCTTCCTATAGAACACTTTTAAAAGTCAAATGTGTGATCTAGCTTTCTTAGAACTCTCTTTGAGCACAGAAAACGAGTCTGCCAGATATTTGGGTTGAATCTGAAACTTTGGAAGAATAAAATTTCAGACAAAAAGAAACTGTGCAGCTTCAGGATGTGGAAGAAATTCCCCTAAGAATGAGTAAGGCTTGCAGCAGGCACCTGCTTTATTTATCTATTTACTGGATAAATTAACTAGGAAGCAATAAGAGGATCACATCCAGATTACTTTACACCAGTACTAATTTCAACAGACACAGGCAATGTAGAAGGAAGTGGATGAATTATCAAAGCTTCTTGAACTTTGAATAAAGGCAGGAACTAACTGTGTCAACATGCAAAGCTTTGAAGTGTGGTCAAGTTAGAGAGAGATCATTTTGCAATATTAAACAATTGTGATTTCCACTAAGGGCAACTTTCATCTATTTTATCCAGTCTGAAACAAGATGTTTGTATCATGGTGTCAGACACAGCCCTTTTACAATGGAAATTTTATCTGTCAGATGAGTGGAATATTAGTACTTACTCAGGTTCTCACACCATGTACATATTGGCATTCTCAAAATCTATCCTCTGTACAGGAGAAATTTATTTTAGAGTTACGTGGATGCACAGACATCACTTGTGTACACTGCTTCCTTTGGATTTTCTGCAAACTCCATCTCCTCCATTGCTACCCAGAAGCAGAGGGACTGTCAAAATGTTGTGTCTGATGCTTGTAGCTATGTTGTGTTGAACAACTGAACTGGGATACTGCCATAAGCTAGTCTGGGTAAACCCTTTTATTCACTGTGCTTTGTTATTAACATCTTTGAGATTTCTGTCTTCATAGCATTTTGGTTTTAATATTAAGAGACTTTAAGTAATTTACCTAAGCATATCTCCAAAAAGACATGGTAAAGGGCCTAAGATGGAGATGGAGGGAAAAAAACCCAAACCATGAACCTTTCATATGCTATTAACCAGCATTTCTCCTTAGGAGGGCTTTGCTGTATTTTAAAAAAGAGGTATTCTTGCAAGAATTTATAAAAAGACAACTTCACCGTCCTGCTTTCTGAAAATATTTTCCCAAGGCAGATGAAGGAAAGCAGTAAAGATAGAAATATAATTGTTTAGATTTCAATAAAAGTAACCAGTTTCACCTCTCAGGTCAGGTGTTCTAGTGTGATAATGCCATTTAGATGCAGAGTCATTTGTAAAGCAACAAGCATTTTTATAGCCTACGGAACAGTGAGTGGTTCAGCACTTTAACTGGCATAAATCAGCACAGTTTCACTGAAGCAAATGGAGCAACCCTGATTTACATAAGCAGAAGACATGGTCCTTTATTTCTCAGAACCATACTTTGTAATATTCCAAAGATACATTGTGAAACAAATAATATTCACCTGGAAAACTCAGCTTGTTTTGTTAACACTCAAGCATACCCTTTACAGTAGGCAGGTGCTGTTCACTCACAATCTCGCAGCAGTATCAACAAATCTTCAGTTTGACTCAAGAATATTATGGAAATAATTTTCTCACCCCACATCTCTAGCATAGAAGAAAATCAAATTGATGCTTAACACAAGAGTTTCTTCTGAAGAAATTGGCCATTAGATCGACATCTCATGCTTACAGAGAGCATGAGACTCAAAATCCTGGTGTAATTAGTGTTTGATGAAGATGGAACACCCAAATAGGGCAAAAGCAAAGGTAAAGAGAGGTGTTGTACATAAAACTGGTTTACACTGGTTATTGAGCAATGTAGTTTAACAATATGAGAATTTTCCATACTAAACACAAGGAAGCATGTGGGAGCCTTTGGTAATTCCCCTCAGGCCCACCTCTATCCCATACTTTAAATTAAGGAAAATACATTGGTTTAAATTTTACAACAATTTTGGCCTGAAGCAAACCACACATTTTCCCCAACAAAAATCAGCTGCATTTAATTCCCCAGACAGCTGGCACGAACACAGCCTCTCCACAGGACACCTGAATTACAAAATTAGCACATTCAGAACTCTAAATCACATTCCATTACATTAAGCCCTAAGGTCTAACATTATGGAGAACAAGAATAAATTGCAGAATTTCTCTGGAATTAACCCTCTTAGCACACTCTCAAAGTTAAATTGCCCTTTCCTCCCCTTTAAAGAGACATGGAAACTTAAACACTCCATCCTGCCCTTTCTCATCTATTTCTTTTCTTGCCAAGTGGCACAGTTTATGGGCTATAAATTGAATGTCTTGTCAGGAACTCACATTTGTTAGTCCATCACAAGTTGTTTTGACTCACATAGGAAATTTGCAGTGTTAATGTTTGTGCCTAGTCCTTCAGACAACACCAACTGTTCTCCTCTGCAGCAGTACACTTGATCGCAGTGTCGATGGCACCCCTGGCTGAAACCGAAGGTGTGTGGATCAATTTGGCTGGATTCGAGCTGCTGCCAACAACCCAGTCATTGCCATGAGAAGTGGTGCAAGGTTGTGAGTTTTCACAGAATGTCAGGGGTTGGAAGGGACCTCAAAAGATCATCAAGTCCAATGCCCCTGCCAGAGCAGCACTGCCTAGATCAGGTACACAGGAACATGACGAGGTGGGTTTGGAATGTTTCCAGAAGAGGAGACTCCACAACCTCCCTGGGCAGCCTGTTTCAGACTTTGTCACCCTCACCATGAAAAAGTTTCTCCTTATGTTTATATGGACCCTCCTGTCTTCCAGTTTGCACCCATTGCCCCTTGTCCTGTCATTGGACATCACTGAGAAGAGCCTGACACTCACCCTTTTCCTTTTTATAAACATTAATAAGGTCACCCCTCAGTCTCCCCAAGCTAAAGAGACCCAGCTCCCTCAGCCTTTCCTCAGAAGGAAGATGTTCCCCTCCATCTTTTTTGTGGCCCTGTGCTGGACTCTTTTCAGCAGTTCCCCGTCCTTCTTGAACTGAGAGGCCCAGAATTGGACACAATATTCTAGATGCAGCCTCACCAGGACAGAGGGGGAGGAGAACCTCTCTACACCTACTAACCACATCCCTTCTAATACACCCCGAGGTGCAATTGGCCACCCTTGCCCCAAGGGCACATTGCTGGCTCAGGGTCATCCTGCTGTCCACCAGGACCCCCAGGTCCCTTTCCACTGTACTGCTGTCCAACATGTCTGTCCCCAACCCGTACTGTTTTGCTTACAGCTCTATGGAGCTGACCTGACCTGAATAATGAAAATTTGCAAGTGCTTGTTATGCTATGATTGTTATTTTCTGTGGCAATTAGTATGGATGTTTAGTAGTATTTGATGTTAGATATCGCTGACTGAAAGACCTGTGTTTTACACACTTGGCTTTTTAAGCCAGTGGATGCAGATTATTAGAAAGATAATGAAACAGTAACAGCAGGCCTTCAAGGGGGAAGAATAGAATCATGAAAAAAAAAAAAAAAAAAGACATGTGCTTTTGAATCAGCAAAGTATCCTGTTTGAAAAAGAACATTTTTTCCCAAATTTAAGAAATTCTTCTTAACATTAAACACTGAATATCAATGCAATGCTAAGGTGTCTCAAACAGGTATACAAATGTGTATGTTTACATATGCATTAACAAAATGCTTACGTGTGGAATGTGGTGTCTTCCCTTGTACATATCATAGCAGCTACTGGGCACTTCTGTGCGTGTCTGTGCAGCCAAGCTGCCTCCAAGGACTCAGCACGTTCACAAGTTTGAATGTGCCTTGAGCTGAAAATAGAATCAAGATTCACTGATATTTGCAGGGAAGTTTTGTCATTTGTTCCTTGCTTCCAATGACCTCATTTTGCAGCACGATAGGAAAGTGACCAAGATGAATCATTGCTGGCACACCGAATACTTGTTGCTTAAAATGACCCCACATATTCTTTAACTTCTTTAATCACTTAAACCAATTATTTCTGAGGAGTTTTTCACTACTTGTACATACAGTGCATCTACCCCTCTTTTTTCTTGTTACAGATACTAAATTATTATTATACGGGATAGCCAGAAATCCATGACAGCTATGAAAATGGGCGCTGTATCTTGCAGAAAGTTTTAGAGCTTGGTGAATGAGAATAAGCAATGACTGAGTATTTATCACCAAAGCCTTCCTGGATCATATCCTTGCAAAACATATTTTATAAGGAAATAACCTGTGTAGTTTAATTTCTGCAAGAGGACTGCCAGGACCCTTGCCTTGCACTTGTTCAATAAGGCAAGACATCAAGCTCCAGAAATCGAAGTTTGCCGAGACAGAGACCTTTGCAGGTAGGCATCAGGTGCACAGAGGCCCACTGTGCTTCAAAAGCAGATGGCACAGGCTGTATAGACACAGCCATTTAGCTACCAGCACTCAGGAAACAGTCATGTTAAGGGAAGAGAACAACCACAGCCAGATAGAAAGGTAGCTCACACGCCCAGGGCAAAGTTGTTTGTTTGGCATGTCATGTGGTGAGCTCAAAGAGGAAATTTATTTGTTTTAAGTTCTTCTGTTGCCTTTTGAAGGAGGTTTTATAGCTGAGACCTACATCTAGTGTTCCCTGTTTCAAACCAGCTGCATTTCTTTGGATTCATGCTACATTGAAAGGTAATGCACATGTAAACTTTGCACAAGGAAGTCAGAAAAGAAAGCATCATCTCCCATATAAAGAAATCATATTGTAGCAGAGAAGAATAAAACTAACAAACGCTGGTAGAATTGCATGAGGAAGATAGCCAACTCCCTACCCCTCAGTCGTGTTTAAGGAAAATGGTTACTAGGTATTAGCTTTTAGAATAGAGGAATTAAACCATGTTGTCATCTGGGCTGTGGTTTTTTTGCAGTGAAAACTAAAAGCATAGAATAACTAGTGAAAACAGACTTAGTTTAAATATGTGCATTGCTGAGCATTCCAAGAAAGGATTCATGGAATTCAAAGAACTTAATGGAAAATAATAACAACCAAAGAAAACAATTTGCAGTAAGTGGAACAAACAGAAAATAATGAAAGCAAACTGGATTCAGTCTAATCTACTGAAACTAAACTCTTACTGAGTATACGATAATAGAAATAATTAAAATTACTGATTGTATGGAGAACAGGCAAATAGGAATGAAGAATACTGAGCTGAAGGGTGGAAGAAATCTTTTGCAAATACTGTGTGGTTTAGTCTTAGTGAGAGTACAAAAGTGGCAGCATATTCAAATATAAATAAAGCATCTATTGTTAAGTGGTGTTTCCATTTTTTTTCCATAGTTTTTGCTGTCCTGTTATAAATTTCTCACTAAATTGACTCCTTGGGCACACTTTTTGCCTTTACTGTCACAGCACATCAATTGTACTTCTGACTGTACAGCCACATTGGCTTGTTACATTGTTTTATGTCACATTCTGTTATAATTTATAAACAAAACCCTTTAAAACTTATTAAAATAAAAACAAACTTTACACATTTAGCAGTGATTTCTCATTCCTGGACAATTTTAATATCCTATAGTAGTCACTGCTAAGGACAATGTTAAGTTATAGAATTCAGTCTTTTCCCTGCACTCTGCAAAGAGTCAATCACTGTATCTTCAGAGTCCATGGTGGGTATCAGCTCATGCTCAAGAAGTCAGCAGTGAGTGAGAGAGTGTATTGCCTTTTTACATTCTTTAGCAAACTTGCCAGTGAGAAAGAATATTCTCTTTTCGGCAGTCCAGTAGCTGTGAAAAAAACAACTGAGTACTCAGTAGCCATCTAACTAATATTATTTATGAAAATAATAATTCAAAGAATGCCTTCAAGAGGTCAATGCTCAGACTAAGGGTCATGAAGCTTGGGTCATGCAAGTGATTCTGCCATCTACTATTGTTCTCATACCTTCTCCTTCTGTATCGGAACCGTCTCTTTCTAGATTAGGTTCCTGACATCTGGATGAGTACCAGGGAAATTACTCTGAAGATATATATCATGACAGATCATTACTGGCATCAGCATATGATGTAGATAGGAACACTGCAAAACAACTCTCGCCAGCTGAAGCATCTTTTACCCCTGCTGACTTTGAGATCCATCTCTTACTCTCCTACAGTTTGGAGGGAAAAGAACTTAAAAAAAAAAAAGTACTTCTGAAATACTGTCAAACAAGGTATTGGTAAATATATTACCTAATCTGTGCCTAATTTCTCTGGGAGAAGTATGTATTATTTCATTTATCAGAGGTTTTATCATGTTTTTTTGAGAACTGCATTTACATGAAAATTTTAGCATAAAGAACTTTCCTGCTCTGGAGTAGAAATTCCACCCTCTCCTATTTAAAAAGCTCCAGGGATGTTCTTCCTCTCCAGAGAGACATAAATTTGCCTGGGGTATGATCTTAACTGGTCTCTAATTTGGTAACACATAGATCCCTAACATTAACAAATATCACCAGAGTCATAAAGATGATTGATGGACTGGGGCATCTGCTAAATGAAGAGACCTGAAACTGTTCAGCCTAGATAAAAAGGTCTTTACACACATTGGTGTATAAAGACCTGATGAGAGGCTGTAAAGAAGATTTAGCCATACTTTTAGTGGTGTCCAATGCAAGGAAAAGAAGCAATGGGCGTGAACAGAAATACTGGAAGTTCCATTCAAAATGTAAGGGATCCTCCTCCCCTTTTTTTTCTGTGCAGGTGATCAAATGTAGGAGCAGGTTATTCAGAGAGGGTTAGGAGTCTCCACCCTCGTAGATATTCAAACTCCAACAGACACTGTCCTGAGCAATATGCTCTAGGTGACCCTGCTTTAGGCATGTGTTTGTATTAGATCATCTCCAGAGGTCCCTACCTATCTTGACTATTCTATCCAGAGGTCAGAGTTTACCATACACTTTTTACAACCACCCAGAAATTTCCTGGATGAAAGGGAGATTTATTGCAGCCTTAAACATTTCTGATGCTTAAGGATCTTCACCCTGATCAGGTCTTCAAATTCATACTGAGAGACAAAGACTTCACAGTAACACCCTTTTCTAAGAGATAATAGCGCCTCCTAAAAGAACAGATTTATCAAATACTATTTGGGAATATCATCTTTCTTCAGTGAAAAGATAAACAAAATCTGGAAGAAGGTGATGAATTTTGCTGATGATAAATTAATAAGCCTATCACCTTTTTCATATTGAAGCAGGAAAAAATCCACAATCATTTGTTCTTCCTTTTCCAGAGGACTCATGAGTGGTCTTGAGGGAACCACTCAGAGATCTGCCATGATCTGCTCAGAGACACAGGATGGAAAGCTTCTTCTTCATTTCCACAAGGCAAGAAAAGATGAGAGTGAAAGAGAGACTGAAAGACAAGGTGTCAAAATGCCACAGAATTTGCTATCAGAAGTACAGAACTGAAGAGTCTGAATCGTGACATGCTAATGTGTCAGCTTCTAGGGGATGTGTTACAAACTCAGCTTGCAGAAAGCTGTGTATCCTCTTATTTTAAAACACTACACTGCAACATTCGCAGCAAGGCTAATTCATCATATTTACATAAGGCATCAAAAGAGAGCAATGGTGCTGAGAAAATTATTGTATCATCCTACAGTATTCCGAAAACAGCTGGTTGTCAGTGCAGTGGCTGTTCTGTGGGCAAGATCATACAGATTCCCTGGCCAGAACAGGCATAAGAGATCCCTTCTTTGAGTGCTTCACCTTGTACAGCACCAAGCAGCATTAGACAGAGTCAATAGTTGCAAATAGAACAGGGTTTTTTTTCTCTGTTCTTGAAAAACAATCTAAAGTTCTCAGATATGGCTGCTGTACTTGCATAAGCTGAGTAGCAGCATGGGAATATTATTCAGTGTAGTATTAAAGTTTGACCTTGGCTGTCTCCTTTGTACTGTGCCATCAGTGCCAAGAGAATTAAGAACTATTTTAACAGGGCAGCTGGAGATTTCTTTGATGTAGACAATTCCATGCTGCCCACAGTCACTGGGAACAGTGCAAGGTGGGCCCAAAAGAAAGGCTTTGGGTAGGTGTGGTGTGGGCTGTGCTGGGATCTCTCCTATACAGCATAAATTAAAAGATCCCTTAACTTCCCTATTTGGTTTAGGGATCATGTTCCACTGAAGCAATGATCTCAGAGACAGTCAGCATGATGCTCACTTGTTTCCTTCTTTAACTATGCACTTCATACATTAAGGCTTGATCACTGCCACCCATTCACATGAGCTTACTATGCAGGTACTGTGCAAGAAAATTAATGGATATTACTAATTCGATTGTTAGAAAACGTAGTGTGCTCCAGATGCTTCAGGAGCTCATATACATCATTTGATACCATGTTCAGATTAAGTAATATTTGTGGTTTTTTCTTGTTTTATAAAGGTAAAATAGAACAAATCCTTCATGATTGTTGTTTAACACGATGTATATAATGATTGTACCTGAGCCACAGAAAACTCTGGGAACAGCTAGTGGTAAAAATCTCTTCCAGGCATTTTTATTTCTGTTAAACTTTAAGACAGGAACCCTGCTCTTTCTTTTTCAACAGATGAGTCCCATAAGACTACTGGGTAAAGCAATTCAACCAGAATGATGTAATATGCAGGATGTTCAATACGACCACATTGTTCCTTATTTATATTATAAGGTATAATTACGTCACTTTTTACTGGCACAGCTTCACACATTTTTGATGAAGAGAGCTGCTCTTTCCTTGGCAAAGCAGCCCAAATTCATTACACCAACATCACAAGATTTCAATGAATTGAACCATCTTTCAGGACTCAAAGCTCTTACTCAGAGATAGATTGAAGAGATAAAGCAAAGGAGAACTTTTCTGAAATACAGGAAACTAAATGAAAAAGGCATAGATTTAAGCAGAAATGGAAAATGTATATTTTCTGTGGTGCATTGTATTATTTTGGAAAGAGTCCGAATTCCCTTGTGGGTTTGTCTCTGATCCCTTCAAATTATTTTGATGTATATTTGTATGCTTAAAATTATTTCTCCTCCCTTTTATTGTGCTGTCACGTTAATGGATTCAAGTGTCACTTTTTATTTTCATTACTATTTCTGGCAGGAACATGAAAAAACCAAATGTCTTAGTAATTTGTAAACTACCACAATGTACTCTCTTTGGCCTGACCTTGTCATTATTGTATAACTTAATTGGCCAACTATTCCACTTCTTTTCCTTTTCATAGCCTTATTATAGTAGAAAATGAGAAGAGACTTGTCATTGACCAGTCGATCAAAAATACACATCATTTAAAGATGAAAATAACAACCTCTCAATTAATTTAATAGAATTAACACTCATTATGATAAAAGTCTCCTGAGGAAAAGATTGAGATCAGGATGAATAAGGAGACATTTAGCCATTCCTTTGACAAAGTCTGTAATAAAATTAGGAAATGGAATGGTTTAATTCAATCACAAAATTGCAGTTCCATCGTTTCCCCCTCAGATTAGAAGATATTTAAGAGACCTCCCTTTTTCTCTGAACAAAGTCAGAGTCAGGGTACATCTAATTTCCCCAGTTTTGTTGGCTGTAGTGTAGGTCTGGCTGTAATTTCAAAAAATGTCTTTCCCAAGATACTTGATGACATTTTCACATTTTGGACTACCTCTCTGATGGGAAGCGTAATCATTTCACTATTACCCTGTTATTTCTTGCAATGGCTTTAGTTTTTCTCATGCAGTTTCTGTCTTCAGGTGGAGTAATTTTACACTTGCCAAGGAAGGGACAGTCTGTTTTTTTTTGTTTTTTTTTTAGTCATTGCCCATAGGGTTCACACCAAGATACTTCATGCACTATCAGAACAATAACAATAATAGAAAAGAAGTAAGTAATAGACCTGACAGAAACCTGTGCTCTACAACTGGCCATAAATCAGTGAGATCTGGGGAGAAGTAAGTCACTGGGGAGGGCTGCTTTATTATTATTACAGGAAAATCAGACACTAGTACCTGATTTAAGGTAACACATGCTTCCAAATGAAAACCTGTTCAAGATAGAAGCTTTTTACTTCTGTGAAGAGGAGCATTGTTATCACAGAATTAGTTTTAGGACAAAAAAAGTATAGTCAGATATAATGATGAATATTTGTTTGTCCAGTATCCTGGACAAATGGTTAAGCTGAAATATTCTGGTTTATTGTCTAAAGATTGCACCACTAATTAAAAACTGATAGTTAAAAACAGTTAAACATTATTATCAGTCAGATTAGTTTTTCCATAGCCAGCTCTCTCTCCTGCCTTATAAAAAAACTCCATCCAGGGATGCTTCTCAAGATATTCACTGACACTTCACTGATCTTCACAGGCTTCCTCTGCAGAAAGTCATGAGAAAAGAAAGAGAAAATGGATGCAGCTTTAAAAGAAATCATCTGACCATGCCGACTGCCTGATGGACACCAGATTAGAGGACCCAGGACAGGAAAACAGTGATCAGGTAGAAATTACCTTTCTTTCCCCTTCTTTTTTATTTCAGGTCAAATAACACAGATTTGAAATGAGTGTATGGCCTTTGGAAAATAAGCAGCTAAACCTTTCTGTCATACACCACAGTAGTTCAAGATTATTAGGTTGCACATTATTCTCTTTCTCACTTGAACAAATCAATTTACTGCTTGACAAATAAGCACATAATGCAAAATGCCAACTTACAGATTGGTATCATTAAAGAGAGACCATGGTTTTATTGGCAAGGGACCATATTTTGCCTACATTGCAGATCTCAGGGCAGAAAGCTTTGTTTATACAGGATATGCAACCCATTACATCTAGTACACCACAAAGGAACTACAGAGATGGTCAAATAGGACTGAAATGAAAGCATAAGTATTCAGCTTGTAGTGCCCAGAACACAAACAAAACTGTCTGATTCTTCACAGGCACATCAGAATTGGGAATTGATTTGTTATAATAGAAGCATAACAGAAAACTTGAAAAACATTTTATGTAGAAAGGGATTTTAATATCTTGAAATGCAGAACTCTCCAGTGCTTTTTATATAGAATTTTTAAATAATTAGCCAATTTTCATTTTGCTGCTGAGGACATATAAAAAAAATTAAAATCTCATTGACTAAACTTATTAAGGTTGCATTCCATAAATCTAACAAAAAATTTAATAGGAAGATAGGGAAAATCTGCCTTCAATATAGAGGCTCTATAGCTGTTTTGAAGATTGTAATCAAAGTCTAGGAGGAGGAGGATTAAGTTGAGCTGTGCCTTTTGTCTCTGCTGTTGTATTGGTATAGTATGGTTCTAATATAGAAAATGCTGTCTACATTTAAATTATTCATAGACTTTTTCATTAGAAAACCAAAAAGTCAATTTAAAAACTTGGTAAAATTTTTATGAAAGCCAGAGCCCTACAATAACTTTGACTCTACATTCCAAGGTAAAAAAAAAAAACCAACCAAAAACAAAACAAAACAACCAAACCCCACAACATTTTCTTCATCACTCTTTTGCTCAATAAAAGCAAATTTTAAAATTTACATCTTCCAGGAGTGATGAGGCCCTGTAAACAAACATAAGTATGCAGAGCACTGTTCCAGGTCGGACGTCTGTCACTCAAATCACTGTCATGCCGCAAGCTACTCCGATACAATCAGAAGGGAAAATGGAGTTAGTTAGATGGGTTTACAGGATGATGTCTGCATGAGTGACAGATGTTTGTGCTCTAGCAACATTATGTTTTATTATAGAACAATTGCTTGTAATAGCTTTTACGTTTATGTTCAATGTGTTGCAAATTCACCTCCATACCTTAAAAAAAAAAAAAAGAAGATAAATTTTATGGTACCTCCCCTGCCCCAAATAAAAGGTTTGTTGGTTTTTTTTTCAATAGAAAGTAATTTTGGCAGCTGGTGAACTGTGGAGCTCACCAATCTATGAGTTCTCAAACACACACAAACTGTGTCTTCATGGTTCAAGGAAGAACCAACATTACGCCCGAAAGGATTATCAATCACCCACTGCACAATATCATCTGTTGTAAATTGGGGCCCTGATTAATAACAGTGATTCAAGCATGGTCCTTGAAAATTGTGATCTTTATTGACTAACTGGACTGGTGACTCTCTCTTTTCATGTTGTTTGCACTCAATTTGTGCTGCTTTCAGTTACTGATAGTGTATATTACTATTTCTCTTATGATTGTTTTCCACATTATATAAAGTCAATAGTGAAGTGTCAGGTGAAGCAGGTAAATTTTTCATCAATTGTGTATAAGACTTGTTGCCCTACTTTTGATTTTCTTTCTCATTCATCAGCAATTGTACTGTACTTCTGCTCTCTTCTCTTGTTATTGTGGGAATATCCAGAAAACACATCTGGATAAAACATGCTGGATAAAACAACTTTCAGACATTTACCTTTTTAGAATTTCCAAATTTTTTTTCCTAAAGTACTGAATCAATATTTTGGAAGAGTCTTGTTTTTAAAAAAGAATAGTTTCAGAATGATTCTTCCGTATTAGCATATACACTTTTTTTTTCACCCTGACTCCAATTACACTGAACTTTGTACACTTTAAGTAATAGAGTCAATCTATGCTTGAAGAAAGAAATTTTGCTTTTCCATTCCTCAATCACCCATTAAATTTTAGGAGCTCTTTGAAAGGAATATGTTCAACTTAACCTGTTTGGGGGCTTTAATATTAACTGGGTAAATCAATTTTTT
>JAOEGS010007544.1:44844-114008 GCA_025447755.1 Corythornis vintsioides | reverse complement strand
TTTTTAAAAACAGTAAACATACCAACAAAATCTTACAGTACAAAAACCCATACCTAAATCAATGATTTCCACCCACCCAACCCCCACTCCCAGAAAAAAATTCGCAACTCAATTTCATCTATTTTAGCATCATAGAAATGACATTAAAATTGTCACATTTGGGACATTTTGGCAAACAGATTTAATGAATGACAATCAGCATCAGCCTCTTAAAAAAAAAACCCCAAACCTTTAAAAATCATCATAACATTGAGCAAGGTTTGTACCCCAAAAGAAATAAAGCAGATACTGGAGCAGAAGCCAAAAGCTCATGTTATTTTCTGCTAGAAGGTCAATGATGAGCATCCAAGAATGGCTTTTATAAAGATAAAATTGATTTAGCACAAATAATCTCTGTAATGTTCAACTGATAGATATTTTCTCATTTATAAGAGCTGAATGTCTTAAACGTCATTAAAATTATTGGCAAATGAGATTTGTCTTTTTCTAGTTAGGCAAGTTACTTTATTGCTTAGATGCTCTGAAAACAGAGAGACCACTGGAAAGCAACATCCTCACAACTGAGAGTGCAATGTAATAAGATTAATTTTCTGCACAGTCTGTGGTGCTTCAAGGTGGGAGGAGCTGGGGTCTGTACATGCCATCAGCATAACAAAGCCATTTTGCCTCACCTATTTGTCTGGGTAGCCCCCTTCCAACACACAGGTCCTGAGGCTCCACCCTTCCATCCTATTTCTGACCTCCTTCAGCCTCTAAAGGACACATCCCAAAAGCCATCCCCAAAGGTAGTGTTACATTGCATTGACTTTGGTCAGATAATCTTTTCTTTCTTGAAATACGTTCTTGAAAACAAATACCTAAATCTGTATGATCTCTATTGCTGTTCTCCTCTCACCTAATCACAGCATACTCATTAGATTGAAATGTAGTTCTAGACTCAGATGCCTGTCAGCTTTCAGATGATACGTTGGAACTTAGTGTTAAACCTCTTCTTGAGACAGTTAGAAGACAGATGTTGATATTCCAGTAATTAAACCAGAAAGAACTTCATGAGAAGGTCACTACAAAGACACACGTAGTACAAGACTGCAGAATAAAATCCTGTAAATGATTTAAGAAATAAGGATCCTCTGCCCAAAAGCTCAAACTCAAAACTCAGTAGCTGTCAGCCTCTCCAAATCCCAAGCTCCTCTGTGAAGCAGTGAAATAAAGCAAAGAAAGTAAGAAAATACTGACTGCTTCAATGACTAGTGGAATTTACTAGAAGGACAGAGAGAAGCTGCAGGGATGTCTGGAAACATCAATGACTCTCTTAAAGGGTCCAGGAGAGAATCTTCTCTTTCAAAAAAATTCAGATTCACTCCCAGGAGACCAAAGGGAAGATTGTCTTCTCTGGAAGAGTGCTGAATTGGGTTTGTGTGATGTGAGTTTGGTAGAAGGGGTATTTCTAGGAGAAAATAATTCACTGGAAACAGTTCCCAAATGTGCAATACTTTGCCCAGAGCACTAAACTCTACGGTGAGTTCTGTGGAATCAATGATTTAGGATACAATTCAGTGTCCCATTGAAGTCAGCAGGACATCTCTGCTATGTTCAACAGGCTTTGCTTTGCACCTTTGTGGAGTAGAAAATTCAGAATGTAATTTGTAAGTAAGATCTGCAGTCAGGGGAGGAAAAGCACTGCATGCAACAAATCAACCCACAAATGGGCCAGCAGCCAAAGAAGAAAGAAGAGCTATAGCTAGAGTGACAGCAGGCATCTATGGACAGACAAGCAGGTGGGCAACATCCAGGCAGAGTTACTGCCAAAGGCTGCCCAAGGAGCACCAGCCAACATCACAGACCTCCATAAACAGAGCAGCAGAGGCATGGATAAATGAACAAACCAATTCTCTTTAATGCAAGCAGCCACACACTAGCTAGTGTGACAAACCAAGGGAGTTGGGATCTATTCTGGCAAGATAAAAGTTGAGAATGACTTAACCTGTCCTGCTGCAGGACAGAAGGCCAGATTATTTTAAAGACCATAGCAGAATGGCTTAAAGCCATCTCTTCTACTCCTTTCTGAAATGACAGTAGTTAGGTTAGCACTGCACAAAGGTTCCTGGTCCCATATTGCCACTCAGATGCTTAGTTTTGACTCAAGGCAGCTACTTTTCTCTGCTGCTCGAGGGAAAATATAAACTCCCTGTCACAAACTGGCTAAGGATGTCTGCAGGCTGCAAAGTGGCTTGATTGGACTTGCTGTGGCAGGAGCTCAGCACAGCTCCCCCATGCTCTAGTTTATCCAGGGATGTCCTTCCCTACCGCTCCTTCAAGGAAGCCCAGAACTCCCTGCTGGGCTCTCATTTCCTACCAGTCCCACACCACTACCACCAGTACTGGCTTTAGAGTCAAGCATAAAGCACAGGGAGCTGTATTTGTTGCAGTGAAAGGAATTAATTGCTGTGTAGACAATACCAACAATATCATTAAAAAATACCAATGAGGTCTTTTGCCATCTAACCACAGGCCTAGTTCATTGTGACCATTTTAAATGGGACTGAAGTGACACCCCACCTGAATGTTCAGAGTTTTACTGGAGCACACATGGGCAGCTTTCATTTCCATTGATAGTTTGTGCCATGTTGGAGCTACCACTGCCTACACTTCTGTGCAGGTCTAATTTATTTAGGATATGCAGTAGGAAATATTCAGCTTGGCAATTCTAATATGCAGTCCCCTACAGTCCATGCGATTCATTTTTTCTAACTGGCTGGTGTTGCCCTCCTGCTGGATGAGCCTGATACTGCCCTCCTGCTGCTCTGGCCACCTGCTTCAAATGTATTTCCAAAATGCATTATTACTGTAGGATCTTCTCCCTGAAGGGGAATGAGTTAATAGGTTTAGTATTCTTGATGTACTCTTAGATTCCTTCTGCAACTAAGATTTAACTACTCACTATGCATTTTTTTTCATCTTCCCTCTCTAAGCTGAAGATAAAAATCCCCTAGCCAAATGAAGATACCTTAATGGCAGACACTTTAATCCAAACCCTGAAATGGGCACGTAGAACACGTCACATGCTATTACAAGTTGTGTTGTAGTACTTGTTTCTTTTCAAAACAGGAAGCAATTGAAAAAAATACCATATGATTTTTGAAGTAGATCCTGAACTAGACTAACATTCAAGACACAGAATGACTTCCCCATCTGGAGGGTACCCAAAAATTTAAGAGAAAAGATAACCTCCCTCTAAAATATTTAAAACACTCCATAGAATACAAGATAAAATAAGATCCCTGTTACAGAATTTCATGGGATTAAGCAATTGGTAAACAAGAATTGCATCTTTATTAAATCTTACATAGTATTTTCTGTACAATCTCATTGTTTTCAGCCTTGTGAAACAGTATGCCACTTTTCAATATGAGACTAACAGCTGCAGCTGTGAAGATTTCCTCTTATAGATTACAGAAGTAAATTTGTTGTTAACTTCTCTTTTCTTCTTCTAACCTAAATTATTATATAGCATGTTGCAAACTCTTACGCATTTTCTGAGAAAACAATTCCTCACTGTGTCAAAATTACCATTTTTCCTTGTTGCACAATGCCCGTGTGTACACAAGGGATGGAGGGAAAGTTTCTTATTTTCAAATGTAATTGAATAAGCTCTTACTGGAAAATAAGGATTTGGGGAGAGAATTTGGCAGAGCAGATGTATGCTTTCCCCAAATGAAAAACATGCATCTGTTTCCTAGAAATCTAAACAAAAGCAAAGCAGTCACACAAACAAGTTGAGGGTTTAGGTTTAGAGTTATTTTTACTATTTCTTGTCTACAGATGGTTTTTATTTTTATACAAATGGGTAACAAAATGACACAGTGGAAGTTTCTAAATGAAGTGCATTCTTATCAATGAAATTTAAATAGTCTCCAGGATGAAATTTTGCTTTACAGAAATCTGCCCAATTGTACTTGAAAACTGTACAAAAGCCTTCCTTATTAAACTGCTGCCTTTCAGTCTTCCTGCTTCCATTTAGTCACAGTCTGATCTCCCTATCAATTTTTTTTTTCTTCCCCCTTTCTATTACATGTGGATCATTTTGCTTTCCTTCTATAAAGTTGATTTAGAGTTTGCAGTCAGGAACTGATATGATCCAGAGAAAACTCTTTTGATTAGGTATTCCCATTCCATACTCAGAGTTGACAGGAAGGATATGCTTTTTTATGTCATGAACAGCATTTCTTTCCATTCCAGTAATCATCACATTTTGCAGCCACCAAAAAGGGAATTGATAGAAGACAGTTGCCCAGAGTATCAAAAATCCCCCATCCAGAACAGCAAAATATCTTAATGTAATTAAGCATTAGGATTAATTTCCCTCCTTATGTTTTTTAGTTGTCCATTTGAGAGATAGGCTTCTAATTAAATTTTGCTTTGGTCACTGTAACGAAAACAATATCATCTAGAAGTCCAGTGACAGACAGTCTGTGTGGATAGCAGTGATAAGGCTGGGTAATTGCAGGATTAATAACTGGCCTTTTATTGTGTCTGAAAGTAATGAAGCAATGTAACAGCATATAGACTTTCCAAGTAGCTTGAAAACACAGCCACATTGTACAATATTGCTACCCTGATCACTTAGTCCTTTCACTTTTTTTTTTGCCTTTTTTTCCTTCCCAAGCATGGGAACAATTGGACTACAAAGGTATGATTGTTCCTAGGTCACATTCTCCTCTAGGGTTTCCAAAAAGCAAGCAATGCTGCTCAGGCAGCTCCAGTAGCTCTGTGACAAAGTAGAACAAGTTTCAATAACTGCTGTTATTCCTCTTCATTTACAGTGCAGGCCACAGGGTAACTGTTTAATGTGGTAGCCAGTTCCCTGAACTTCTTGTACATTTGCTGAAACATGAAGCATTTTCCTAATACTTTGAAGTTCTTGAATAAGTGCAGAATTTCAAAGTTTTTTAAAAACATAAAATCTAGGGACCAATGCTCTATTGAATGATCTAGCTCTGGAGACAGAGCCTCTGCACAGTAGCATCCTTCCTTTGTGGCTGGGACACTTCACCCTCAATTAGGGAAAGGTACCCTTCAATGGAGCTGTTCCTTTTTATGGTGATGCTGAGTGACTGGTAGGAAGTAGGAGCCAGGCAACCAGCCTGCCTGACTAAGATTCTATGGATCTTAATTAATGTGCAGGCTTGGACAGTTTCTCCATGCCATCTGGATACAGGGTGGATGCAAGTGAAACTCGAACCTAATCTAATAGGTATAGAAGTTGTGTTGAAGGAGCTGGTAAAAATCCCTGTGTAAACCACTCTCGCATTAAACAGATGTCTGGCAGAAGAATTTGCAAAAGTTGCTCAGGCTGCTGGGGAATGTGACCCCCACTTCCATGGGACCTGTGGGGAATCTGGCACTGACTACATTACAATCTGGGATAATGTCAGCATTTGGTTTAATCACCCTAATACAAAAAACAAAAACAAACACCAAAATCAAACCAAACCACACACCAATACAAAACAACAACAACAATCACCCAAGTAGTAATATTTTGGTAGAACAGACTCAATTTGCATCAATGTGGCAAATTTATTAATCCACAGGAATTCTAAAAAACCATGTTCCGTAAAACTACAAATCCACTTTAAATCATTGTCTGGCTTTCTTCTGGATCATGTTTAACTCATTCATCCTTTCACATCATCTTGAATTGCCTTTTTCTTGCCAGCATTGCCTTTCCCTGCATTAGGAGACTGTATGAATCCTTCTCACAGATCTTTAAGATCACTAAAGTAATATCACTGCTTTTCATTTAACCTTCAAGCCATAGTTTTGCTCTCATCTCTTTTTAAGTGTACTTTAGTGTGTATATTTCAACATAAATGTATACCTAGCTCTGGCAAAATCCAGAAATTATGCCTCCTAACTCAGTATCTTGAGCTAAACTGACAACAAAGACTTAAATCTCTTTAGGACGTGATTTTGGTGACACTGTTGACTAGCAAACGAATATTTCAAAATATTGAGCAACTTAAAAGCTATTGAGTCTTTGTATGTTATACCATTTTAGATATGGAGAAGCACAGCCATTTCTTCCATGTGCATTAGCTCTGTACACTCATGGTAGACCGAGTTCAGACTGATATCTTTGTTAGTGAGTGTTTAATTCTGAACAGAGTGCTGGTGTTATGCCTCTTCAATGTGGCATTTTGATTTAATAAAAGCAAACCCCTTAAATAGAAAACTCTGAAAGACATGCCATGAGGGATGGTTTGAGACAATGTTTAAAATATTTTTTCCATTTTACAAATTCTGTATTTTTCATAAAAATAAAATAAAATCGAAAACATGCCTGAATTTTAGCAAATAGTTCTCTCATTTAAAACAGAAAATCATAAACACCAGCTTGCTTGTTTTTGACAATTCTAAGGCATTACTGCTCTTCTGAATGAAAACAGAGAGATGCTGGAAAACTGTCAAAGTGACATCCATTAATTTAGCAATGAAGAATTTTAATTGTAGAGTACATGATGTGTTGGCAAGTATAAGTGACAGAAGTGTACATGTGTGCTCCTGTCTATGAAAGCCCATACATACAACAGATACAGGAAAAGAGGAGTCTTCTTTGTTCTCAACACAAGATCTAAATGCTTTAGAAATATAAAATTCTGAAGCCTCCTAAAAAAATATATACATAGTGGTATTTCTCCTCTAGAGTTTGTGTATCTCCATCACTCAGAACAGCACATGGGATTATTTGTCGTGCCATGGAAATAACAGCAAAGCACTCTTCAGTTGGAGCATGGAAATGGTCAATTTGTTAGAATATGGAAAGTTTGACTAATTTCTACTGATAATCTCTATCCTGACATCATTCTGTCATTTACCCCACACCCATCTGCACTGAAATAAGATTACCTCAAAGAATCAGAAAGGACACTGGGCACCAAGGCCTGAAACTGTTGCCTAGTTGTGGCAGATTTTGCCATGATAACTAATCATTAAACTCTTAAGCAATCATTATTTTTCCCTTTTAAATACTCCAGTCAGTCAAGCTGCACAGCAGCAGTGTGTGTACTGGCAGAAAACATGCATCTAAAATTCGTTTGTTATCCAAACACAAGCACGCGCACACATAGCAGTACAGTGGAATTTTGTGGGTTTATAATTTTTAAGATGAAGCTCATACCTATAAAATATGATGTGCATGGATTAGAAAAAGTACTACACAGCACCTCAGCTACTCTATGCAGGGAAAGGCACATCTTTCTCCACTACTCTAAGAGTAGTGATAGCTTGTGCAGGTTTTCTACCTTAGCAGTCCAGCTGTGAGATCCATAAAGCAACCACTGAATCCTCTTGCCTCATTTTCTTTAGAATTATCACAACGTGCAGCTTTCTTTGTGCTGCCCATATGCCAGCAGCCTTTTAAAAGGCTGCTGATTATCACTGCAACAGCAGCAAGTTAAGTTCAGGAGAACTGCTCTGTTTTCCACCACTTTCAGTGAGAGCAAAAGCAGGTTCTCTCTCCCCTTCTAAAAAGTACTTGCCAGAAGCAACAGACAAGTTTTTAAACTCCTATCAACACTTCTTGGAACTAATAATAGTGCTGATCAAATCCTCCCAATTAAAAACTGACTGTGTGAAACAGTCTAACATTTTGCTACAAAGTGATTTATTTGAAAGGATAGAAGCTGAGGAAATGTTAAACAGTTCGTGCAGTATCTCCAGCAAGTGGATCACAACTGCATTGCTGGCTTTAGCTTCTGGAGAATTTCTTAGCCCTGCATTCAGCACCATGCACAATAAAGAACAAGAGTGCCCAAGATCCTTACATTATTTTCATAAGGACTATTGACAATGGGAGTTGCAAACATGCTCATGACAAGACTTGAAATTTAGAATAGTTTAATTTGTTGTCAGTAGTTTCTCAGGGTATTTCATGCACACTAATATCCTTTTGTGCCCAAAGGAGTAGGATTTCAGAATATATTAAAACCTCCACAAGGAAAACATGTTACATACTTGGACTCATTTTGTTAGCTTCAGTCCAAAGGAGCACTTAATGGGTAGTTAGTAGAGTCACTCAAGTGAACAGTGTGAAAGGGACTGAGACTGCTACACTTGAGTTGGGTGGATCTCTTCACTTCCAGATGCACCCATAGCAGTGACTGTAGTAAAAGTTCACTTCAGGCAAGGGATAGGTATTCATACCTGAAAGGCCTTTTTGACTGCAATAATGTGTGGGTGGCAGGAAGCTTTAGAGACCAAAGAAATATAAACTGATGGAAAGAAGAAAATCTGTCACGAGTATCCCAGATACTCAAGCGTCAGTAGGAATTTCCAGGGCTGGGCACCCAGTGAGATGAGAGGCTGTGACCACCTTATTGTGACCAAGGTATTTGTGAGAAGGGGCTGGGTAGAGAGCACTGGTGCCTTGCTAGTTTCTCTCACCATTATAGGGGAAGTATGTGGGAAGAGAAAGCCTGGTAACAGAAGCCCAAGTACCATCCTTTCTCCTGTAACTAGATTAGATAACACTTCAGAAGGCAATGCTCTTCACACTGTACCATTTCTTGGAGGTGCATGAGGCCACAGCCCAGCTTAAAGTGAACGCATTGCAGAACTGAGTTTCAAATGTGAAGGGCCCAGAGAGAATTAATAATGACACCTCAGAATAAGAACTTTGAGTTTCTCCAAGTTAGACAGCTATTTGCAGTCAGTAGGGGTTGTCTGTTTATAGCTGTGAGCAGAAAGCAGCCTTGCATGCCCAAGCATTATCAGTCCTTTACTCAAGCACACAGTATCTGCTTGATAATGCATACATTGTTTTGTCATTAATTGTCAGCACGCCTCCCAAAACAAGTTGTCCCTCTGTGGTTTTATAATCATGGGAATATTCTCAGTGGCCCTATCAGATGGGTTTGATTCTGGCTCCAGACATCTCTGGAAAATGGCCTATTGAATCACATCGGAAACCAGGGCAGAGTTGACTTCCTGGTGGACTCCAAACAATCTAAAGGCTCCCCTCGGCAAGCACAGCCTGTGCTCTGCTGTTTGTGCAATGCCACGCTGCCTGCAGCCGCAGTAATCGGCCCCATCTCAGCGACTCCACCCCGCCCCAAACGCCTGAGGAAATAGCAGCTATTGTAGCTATTGTTCCACGAGTTTATGCAAGAGTTGTTTGGGGGTTTTTTTAATAAGTGTATTTTAGCTATCACTTGCAAGACCGCCGCTGTAGTGACCTGGTTGCTGAAATGCCTCCTTATTCCCCTATTTCACTTGGGTTTGCTAGAACCACCAAATCACTGCTCTGTTTACCTGGTAAGCAAGAGAGGGGAAAAAAATGTCTAAATGGGACAGCTTCTTACTACTGTGAGATGTCTTCTTGACAAGAAATACAAAACACAAAACAAACAAGAGCACCAATATTTCCCCTTTTCCTCTTATCATATGAAGAAAAAAAACCAACCCAACACTCCCAACTCTGAGGCAGTGGCAAATGGTTCAGAGACTTTGAGACACTGACAGACTGCAACTCCTGCTGTTTACCAGAGGGATTTAAGAGGTTCTCTCTTTTGAAATAGTCATATTTTTGTCTTCCTGAGGGTCAAAGCTTGCCACTTTCACACTGCTTACAGCAGCCATTTAACCATGCCATACTCAGCCATGTCGAGGGACTCTGAAGAGGCTCTTGAGATTTTTCTGTCTGAGGTTAAACAGGGAAGGATTGGTTGCACTCCTGTAAATGTTCCCACCAGAAACACTAAAATACAGTGGGGAAAAAAACACTTCACATATTATTTCACTTCACAAAAAAGCCTTTTAAAATATTCTAATAGCAACGTATCAAACTGGATTACCCGAGTCATATTTACCTTATGGGATGTGACATTATGACTCAACAAGAGTACCTAAAAAATCATTATGCCACAAGATCTTATAGTCCAAATGGAATTTAAAGGCATATTAGTCAGCCATGCCCACCCCCACTCCACTATTATCCACAACAGCAGGGGACTTGCTATGATTAATCAGAGCTTAGTGATTCTTTCCATGTGTGGAGGAAATACCAATTAATTGGAACAGGGACAAAAAAATAAAATAATTGATAAGTTTCTCTGTACCTGGTAAACAGAATTTAGCTGTAGGATTTTACTTAATGAATAGTACACAGTTAAGTACTTCAATCTGTAGCAGTGAGAGGTGTAGAAAGCTGATTAGGTAGCTCATACCCTATTGCTTTTTCATCTGCTAGAAGCTTGATATTTTTATCACTCTCCTCATACAGTAGTTGCCACAGCTGCCAAATTTTGTGTCATGTGGTAATGCAGAGACAGACTTCCCCAAATTCAGAGAAGCAAGATAGGAATAGAGATCCTCACTCCATCTGGTTTCTCCATAAATATTTCATTTCTTCACACTGGATACCTGCCACCTCCCAGTCCCTCGTCCATTCCCTCTGTCCCACTCCAGCAAGTTCCTTGCTCAGACCCTCTCCCTGCACTGTGAGATCCTTGTGGGTCTGGCATACCATGCAGCAAATCAGCAAAGGCCCTGACTACTGTTGCATTAAGCATGCTTGGAGTTTGAGAACACAGCACATTCTGAGGCATAGTTCCACTACCAAGCATATTGGATTTAAATTGTTTATCCATCTAAACCTTAATTTATGATCTCTACAAATTCCCCCAAAATGTGAGAGGCTTTTATCTGTACCATCTTTAAGAAATTGGGCAAGATTGTCAAGGGCACAAAATGCTTCTGGCACGAATCATTCCTGCTGAAAGCCAATGGGGCTTGGACATATAAGTCTTGTTTATGCCTTTGAAAAATCACTTCCATTATCTCATCAAAACAAAAAAAAAAGTACAGAATAAATTCTGAATTCAAATCCTATCATAAATTAAAAAAAAAAAAAAAGACTTATAGGCTATGTGGTGACAGAAGTTTCCATTTGACTGTGGGAGCAGCCAGCAGCCCCAGTAGATACTGACTGGCCTGTTTGACCTTGTAATGCTGTTAAAAACAAAACAAAAAAGTTATCTGACTATAGGCTTGCAAAAAAAATAAAATGGGAAGAAAGAGACCCGAGTTAGAAGGGTTACCTTAGAGGGCACTCGTGGGATTCTGAGAGAAAAATCCATCATTAGGATTTACTCCATATTTTACGGAAACAAGGTCACTTCATGTTGTCCCAGGTGGTGATGCAGGAAGATACAGGAGTCAGAGGCAGACCATTGCCTGAGGCCAGGAAAACAAGCAAAAGGCTCCTGGGCAAATTCTCTCTAGCCTTTAAGAGTTAAGGGAATATCAAAATATAACTCTTATTCATGAAAATGTCCAAAGGCAGCTAAGGAAAACAACAATGAACATATGACTGCTTATGGGGAATTAGTAAATAAAGCTAGAGCCTTCCCTGCAATTTCATTCAAAGAAAAAAAACCAAAACAACCAAAATCAAACCAAATCCCCAAACATTTTAATCAAGTAATTGACAGATTAAAAACAAAACAACCAAACAATAACCAAATACTCAAATGCAAAAGAACTTCATCCTTATATTTCAGAACTGAAAGTTTCATTATTTCTATGCAAGAACAGTATGTGTCTAATAACAATCCAGACATTTGGACTTCTCTCCAACAAACCCATAAATAAATAAATAAAACCTTCCTGCCTCAAAGTAGCTGTGGAAGCATTATGGTCTGCAGAACTGTCAGGCACCGTCAGCAAACAGCAAACTTTAGAGCACCTTTAATGTGACACCACAGTGCTATTGCAGTTGACAATTAAGATAGTGAATGTGCTACCTGGCCTTTAATGTTATGCTAATCTGAAGCATGTACTGCTTTGCTGTGATGACCCCACAGCTGTGTCTTAGTGCTCACTGGACAAAAAGATTTACTTTTTTGTTGTTGTTGTTAACAGTGCCCAATTGTGGCACTTGCAATTGTGTGATTCTGTGGTGGTAATGAGGAAAGATGTGACTTACAACCAAGCTGTTTGATGACCTTAGGGTACTGATGACTTACACAGACTTTATCTGAATAAGTGTGGCACCCACAGAATTATGTTTAAGATCATGTTCTTCCAAAACCAGAGGCAGCATGAGGCATTCAGTCCTTTAGCATTTCTTCATTGCTCCCAGAGACACACTAGTGTTTTCAATCCTTCTTGCTATTAATATTTCTCAGCTATTTAGAGAAGCCAGCCTCTCCTGTGCCTACTTTTGTGTGGAATTACAGGGCATAAGGAGTTGTAGTCCTGATCTTGGCCAGTTGTTCAAGGGCAAGTGGGAATTTGTGGTTTTCTTTCCTCATTTACCCGTGCTCTGTGCTACACATTCAGCAGCACAAGCAAATTCAGTGTGCTCAGCTTGCCAAGAAGGATTAGTACCTCATAGTTGTGATCAGGGCAGATTGTATTTCAAGCCATTTTTCCCCCTTCCCCCATTCTCATAACTCATCAATGTTAGTCAGGAAATACATGGGAGGTAACCTGCCAAAAGCTGAGCCTTTGCTTTTGCATTCATCCAGTGAAGTTCATCAAAATGGGAAATCATCCTTCTAGTCTAGATTGGGATTAAACTCCTGGCATATTTAAAGAGCTTTATAAGGGATACTTGCTCAAAAGACACTCCTAGAAAAGTGCCATTCAATATTACTGTTATATTACATTTTAGTTCTGTGACCTTATGGAGAAAATCCCTCAATTCAACTCAGAGAAGACCTAACCAGGACCTTTGTTATGTGTGTCAGTGGCTGGGTAGCTGTGCTCCATTGGAGGCGTCAGAGCTACAGACCTTAAACTTGTTGACAACTATATCATTACCATTAAGTAGAACTGCACTATGTACAAAAACATAATTTGTTCCTTGTTTCCAATCCCATGGTTTCCCTTGACTGCATAGATATTTGTTTGAAAATAAGGTTCATCCCATTGTAAGTCAGAACAAAGGATCCGTTGGTTTGTTGTGGGCTTTTTTTTTTTGACAGAAAATACACTAACTTTCTAAATGTATTTTTTTTTCGTGCACGTTTGTTTCTTGAATTTAGGACTAAATTTTTTTTCAGACTTAAACTAAGCAGTATGTGGTTCCCAGTTCTAGTCTTTAATTACAGTGATAAACACTTCCATAAATTATTAATTCTTTTCTGGGAACAGTTTCTGACCCTATGGACAACATCAAAGCAGTTATTTTGTTATAACATTCTATATTATCACCACATTTTATTTCCCTTCCAAAATGTTTATATAAAATTTATAATGTGATGAAAAGATCTTACCCCTAATTTTTGTATGCAAATGCAAAATCTGGTCCATTTCCTCACAGTATTTGTTCTGTTTAATTGCATTTTAAATGAACATCAAGTAACTACCCCAAAGACATTAGCATACTTCTGCCAGGGCTCTGCAGATTCTGCTGGCTCGTGTTGAGAAGCTGCTGCATCTCAGATATGATCTGATCCTCACAGATAGCCTGCCCTGAGGGTAGAAGCAGAGCAGTCCTAGAGGAGGGCTTTGGGGGGCTTGCCCCCCTCCTCTTTTCTGATCTGTTTCCAGTGTTAGGAAATTTAAAGTCTGGCAGTAGCTTGGAGAAAAAGCTACTTTTTCTACAATCACTGTTTCCCTCTTCAGCCAGAACAACTTCAGAAGACACTGAAGACAGTTAAACAGGGCTGGTCGGCTGAAGTAGGCTCCAAGAGATGGGAATAGAGAACTGGCAGCCACTCAGCAGAAATACATCTCAGAAAGAAATAGAATACAAGTCCAAATTGGTTTTCAGAGGTGGTGTGTCTCTAGCAGTGCTAGGAGCCCTCATCTCTCTAAAACCACCTGTATTTACCCTCCCAGTCTTTGCCCAGGTTGTCCTGGGGTGAGCAGGGAGGAGCATCAGCCATTTGTGAAGTCTGGTGGAACGAGGACAGCGTATCACACAGACTCTTCCCTTTACTGATTGGTATGAAAATCCTGATATTTGCTATTTGCAAGAACTTTACACTGGGACAGAATTTCAGGAAAATTAGTCAGTAACGGTCCTTGTTGAGAGCTTTGTAGAGCCTTGAAGAAGTTTCAAGTTTATACACAAATATATAGAATTATAGGCTTCAGGAGGACAGTTAAAAAAGCAAATCAGCTTGCCATGAGCAGATTGTTCTTTTGAGGTTGAAGGTGAACTTCTTGACTATAACTCCTCCTGAATCTGTCAAAAACCTAAAGTTCTCTGCAATTTTGTAGAAGACTAAACACCTGGAGGGCTCTAATAATTGATGGTAAGAAGAAAGCCCTGTACTTTTGAAGTTAGTTTTTAATGTGAAATGTACCTAGTGCTATTTAAATAAAAGATTATTTTTCCTTTAGTGAAAGGGAAGAATAAGAAAAGTATCAAGGAGATTTTTCAGTGGCTTCTTACCCTGAAAGGGACATTTCTAGTTGTACTCAAGAAATTAATTTGATCTGTAGAGCCTTCAAAATTAATTTTAATTCTTTAGAACTTGCAATGTACTGTTATTTCAAATATTAATAAGTGCTCAGTTTTAACAACATTTGAGATGGTTATCAGCACCTTGTCTTCAAACTTTCTGGCTTATTTTGAGTAGTAAAAAGGGTTTCATGCTGGGTACAGAAGTGAGGTTAGAGACCAAGGGTTAAGAAGGGTATTATAAAATACACACTTCAGAGGATATAGAGACTGGGTGGCCTAAAGAAAGGTCATATCACAATTTTCTCTCTTCTGGAGTAATAGCCCTCTAAAGTTTGATTCAGTCACAGTTAAAAGGGTTAGAAATGTCAAGTCATAAATGTCATTTATGCTAAAACACCCTCCCCACAACACACAACACTTAGCAAAACTAAACCAACCAAAACCCCCAAATCACTTAAGGCTGACTCCACTATGTAAAAGCAATGCCAATATTTATCTTCTTGCCAGAAGTGGATCTTGACTTATGCTGCTCAAAGGCAAATATTAATAAAGATCTGAATTTCTGCCTCATAGGAAATTTCTGATTTTTCTCCCTGAGCCAGAATGAAAAGTGGCTTGCATTCTTAAAGCATATTTCTGTTCGGAATGGAAACCAGAAATTCAGAAATGATTGTTTTCTGCCTTTATTTTTCTTCCTTTTAAAATCAGAATGTGATATATCAGCACTGACATGCTATGATTCAATTAAGATAAGCAAAATGGGGCTGTTTCAGTGCAAAACTGTGTCACTGCAAAGTGCTATGCGCATCATTAACAAACCATTACTTTGTTAGTACATTTTCCTTTCTCCAGATGATGCACCAAAAACCCCAATATCCATAAATGTTATCATTAAAGTGTTGCAATTTAACTTACTGTGGTGGCTCAAACTGACAGACGTTTGTGTCAACCTAACCAAACCCCAAGTTGTGGATTCTTTTTTTCTAACTTTTGACAAATTGGAATTATTAGTTTGAAGCATGGTATTGATTTTTCTAATGGTAAATCAAGATTTCAGCTCAATCCCAGTTTTCTCTGAGAAACATAGCTTCCCTGAATTAGAGAAGAAAACAATTTCTGTCTTAATTCTCCTTTCTGTTTTTAATTGTATTTGCCAAGGCATGTGAACAGAAAAATTGGGTCTTTCCACCCCCATGTCTGATTGAGGCAAGACTGATAAAATGGTACCTGTGCTAGTTTCTGTTTTACATACTAAATTTGCAGTCTAGGTGCTTCTCCTCCTGAGATCATGCCAATATTTCTTGAAACATGATGACATTTCTGCCTCTTTTTCTAGATCTGTTTTTTCACTCTGTTCACTGTACAGACTTGCCCAGCTCTTACAGCTGTGTGCAAAGCCCAAAGAGTGAGCTCTGGTGTGTGATACACAGGCTGCTTAGAATACACTCACTTTGATAGCAGAGTAGTTCTCAAGAGGGATTTGATCTGGTCAGCAGCACCAGAGGGGGTCACCAGCCACATGATAAATCAAGCCAAGTTTATCTTTTCCAACAAATCCATCACATCACTGTGATGATAGTTTTTCTTACTGCATTGTTAAAGAGGTCAACATCATGCTCTTGACAGAACTCAGTTAACACGCAAAGGGAAATATCAGATTGCTTATGTTAAACAGACATTTCTATTTGTCTGTTTTAATAATAAAAAGTCCTCTCTAATTTTTAATATCTGCCTACAGGATGGGTGTCAAGTGGAAGGGGCCAGTCACTTTCCAGTGGTGCCCTGTGATAGAGGAGCAATGGTCACAAGCTGAAACACAGGAAGTTCCACCTCAACATGAGGAAAAACTTCATTGTGAGAGTGACAGAGCCTGGAACAGGCTGCACAGAGAGGCTGTGGAGTCTCCTTTTCTGGAGACTTTCAAGACCCACCTGGATCTGTTCTTATGTGGGTGTTCCTGCCCTGGCAGGAAAGTTGGACTTGCTCTCCAGAGGTCCCTTCCAACCCCTACCATTCTATCTTTTGTCCCCAAAACTTCTGACCTAAATGTCAGCTGATGGTTTAGTAAAGTGTCTGATGTTTCTACCATTTCTGTTTTAAAGCTGGTGTTATAATATCTGCTTGCTCAAGACAGAAGCAAACATGAGGCAGCCAGACAAAATATTTGCTGAAGGACAGAAGTGCTAAAAAAAGAAAGCTCAGGACAAGCTTTGTAAAGGCAAAGGGTGGGGTGGGGGAAAATCAGCTCTATCATTCTCTTCTCTTTGCTGTCACAACTGGGTGCCTCTTTTCTCTTTCAGGTAGCTACTTTCTATATTCATGGGCATGCTATTTGACGTATTCCAGACAGCTATTTTTTGGCTCCATAGCTGCCAAGTCACTGTCTATAAGCAAATGTTTCATTCTTAGCTTTCCTTTAGACCATGACCATTTTATTTCACACACATTCATTTGCTTGGGTTTTTTTTGTTTTGTTTTGGAAAATGTTTTTTCTTTGTTGGTTTGTGGTTTTCTTCTCATTCTTTCTGGCATTTATTAAACAGGAATGTGTCTAAAAGCAAAATAATTTGAAAAATAAGCATCTAGATGAGAAACCACAGTAGATAAAGCAGATGAAATGGGGTTGACTTTTCTGCAGGGACTGTATGACTATAGATTTTGCCCATACAAAGGATATGAGATGTTTAAGTCTACAAATAAGAGTGTTCTTCCCTAATAGCCATGATTTACTAGATGGTATTTCCCCATAAAGCATGGCCACCTACATCTGAACTATCTACCTAGAGCCCTTTACAATTACAATCAAAGGGCAGAAAATAGTCGTTCAGCAAATGTCTTACGTTTCTGACCTAATATACCCTCAAGAGAAGCTAATTTTTATCTTAGAAGTACTTACCCTAAGTTTTGAGTTCTATTAACTCACTCTAAATAGAAATATCAGCATTCCAGAAATGAAAATTAGGCAAGACAGTCTCTTATGGAAAAGACTGCTCAGGCCACAGAGGCAGTGAAAAGCTCTTAAATCGTCAAGGTGTTCTGAAAAGGAGAGGAGGAGGGACAGTCAGGACCCTCCAGAGAGCAGAATATATGCAGAATGTATGCAATGCAATATACTCAGGAGAGAGAGATTCAGTGAGAGTCAAAAGGTAAAGCTGTTGGAATGGATTCATACTGACTTCTGCTTAACATTTTATTAAGTATATGTTTCTGGCCATCTGTTTTTAAGATAGGATTTGGCTTGCTCTGTCCTCAGGCCAGCACGTGTGGAGGCTAAGCAGAGTAGAGGTGAGGATTAATGGCAATAGGCTGGTGTGGAAATGAAGAATTCAGAAATTTCTATCTTCCCATGTGTTCACTAGATATGAGGTAAGCTGACAAATATCTGCCACACAGATCATTCAGAGAATCTAGCAAGGCACACAATTTCCAAGACAGGAGATACAACAGGAGCTTTCCTGGAGCTTCAAACACAAGGCGTGGAGTTTTGTTACAAGACCTTATTTCATGAGCACATCTAAAAGAAACTGAACTAAAATGTACAGGATAACTCTCCTTAAACAATATGAAATATCAGTTAAGTTCCTAGCTGCATAGAACACATATACCAGTTATTAATAGCAAGTCAGAGTGGTTTCTCTTATCAAAAAGATTTAGTTCTCTCTAGAACTAAATAGAGATTATTACAGCTATTGTCAGAACACTGTAAAAGAAATTCCACTGAATTTCTTTTTTTTCTACAGGGCAAAGACTGCCTCTTCTTATGCACCTATAAACTAACTGGAGACATGTCTCCTGGCTGGGAAGGGGTAAGTGGTACAGTTAACAACTCTGGCATTTGGTTATCTAGTCTATCCACTCGCATTCTCATTTTTGAGGATAAAGGTATGGCTTTTGGGACAAGTTTCCATTTGTTTTTTGTTTGGTTTGTTTGCTTTTCTCTATCTACATGTTATAAGCCCTACAGCAGAACTGAGCAGCACAGTGAATCTGCACAATGGACATTGGCAGCTTATTGATTATTATTATGTGGAATTAGCTGCTATGAACAAGCGCCTGTGAACTCATTCTACAGCATGTCTTGCACTACTGTCAATGAAACTGCAGTGCCTGTGTTACAGTTCATCTCACTGAAGGACCTGGCAGGTCAGTGTTTATGGAGGCAGCATACAGTACATACATGTATGTGCAGTTGCCATGAATCCAAGCATAACAAATAGGTTTTTGTTACAATCACTCTTCTCTGAAAAGATAAGCTACTATGGATTGCCTTATTAACTATATTTTTCATTTCCAGTGTATTAAGCTTATATCTTCCTGAGCATTTTATGATGGTTAGCTGTACATCAAGACTGGTATAAAAGCATTGTGTGAATATTATCAGACCAAAGAGCAAATCCTAAGATGTGCATGTGGCAAGTGCTGTATTCATCTGGGAATCATGGAAGCAAACACATATGCTTCTATGAAGATAGAAGACAACATTGTTGACTTTCTCCTGTTTATTCAAACTTTTCTTGCCTTCTGAGCAAGGAGCTCAGGCATCTTAAAAATGACAATTTTTACTCTTGAGATTCATCTGAGGGTGAATAATTAGAGAACAATTAATTTTCTAATCCTTGTGGATAGCAAACAATTCTCATGCATGGTGCACAGCCTCCAGAAGGTATTTCCCTTCAACTGATGCCACTGGCAAGACCCTAATGCTTGGTGTGGAACTGATAGTTAACCTTCTGGTTCACTTTTCTGTGCTTCCCATTACTTACAGCAACAACCTGGTTCTTGGTTCCAGACACACTGCTGATGCTGTATTCCTTCACAGGACTTAGCATCTTAACACATCATCTCCCTGATTTTAACCCCAGTCCCAGAGCATCTGCCATCTTTCCTCCTGATACATAGCACTACTACACAGAAAATGATCACAACAAACTGTCAAGTGATATGCTAAAACTCCCTCCCATCCTACAGCACAGCTAGGAGGAAGCCCCTGAGAAATCCACATTGTCTCTTCTTCCTTGCTGTACACCCCATAGCCCAAGGCCAGACTGATCTCTTCTTTGGCAGAACTGTGCTTACTGGTAGGGATTTAATTTTTCCTCTAATCAACCTGCTCAGAGGGTGGTAAAACTTGCTCTTATATGCTACCCACTGTTTTCAAAGCTCTCCAATTGCTCTGCTTCTTTAGGACAATGAAATGGGGCCCCAGGTTGCCTGGCCTGTCTGGTCTCAGCATCCTTGGTTTCCATCTCAGCAGCTGTGCATTTCTGAGCCTGACACTTGAAGTTTGCTCAAGCAGCTGGGCCTTACAAGTGAGCAGGTCTCCCTTTCTGGGAGGAAGCATCCACTCTGCATGACCATCTCCTGCATCTAAACGCTTGAGTGAGGTTTTTGCCATCACAGAGGAGTACCCAAGCATGGCTGCAGAGTCAGTTTCTCCCTTCCCAACAGCTAATTATCTACAGAGACTGAAATGAGACAAACAGTTCTGAGGTACTAAGAATTAAATTAAAGGCTCCCTCCAGAATTATGCAGACCTAAGACTAGAGCTTGTGACACCCACGTGACAGATGTACCCCATTTGATGGTGCTTTTGCCACCAATCCAAGCAAAGAGCTTCTTATTTAAACTTTTCCTCATTTCTGCTGCTTTTTTTCCACAAGGAAAAAGCCATTTCTAAAATAAGCTTTCATATTCAGTTGAATATTCACTTTTGTAGAAAAGAAACCAGATAGACTGATGAATTTTATAAATAATATTTTGGAGGAGATTCAACAAAAATGTTGCATTTAAAAAAAGTCACCTTCCTCTATGGACATACAGATGAGTCAATTGAACAATTAAGATCATTAATTGCTTTTGTTTTCTAGTAAAAGAATCAAATAATGATTTTGAGAAAGGTGGCATAGGGGAACTTGGCTAATTACAGATTAGCAGAGCTCTATGAGCAACACTGATTGTATTACTAGTTTCTGTATACCTTTGGCTCTATGAAGTCTGAACATTCTTAAACACTTCACATTTATGAGAACTCCAGATGTTAGCCAGCTGTTCAGAATTATTTCTTTACCTGTCCAATTTAGTGTTGGATTTTCCCCCCTACATTGAGACAGTAAGTTTCTCTTGATTTATTCAGGTTATTTTCCCCCTTTCTACAGACTAACAGCAAAGTACTTGTTAAAAAATGTGATAATATCTATTGAATCTCAGTGGCATTGTTCACTGGGGTTGGTCAGCTGTGTCAGGTTAGTCTGTTCAGTGAGTAACGTGGTGAATCTGCTACCTACAAACAACTTCCCATGTAATTTATAAGCCTCCTTAGCATGAACATTTGGCCTTAGAACTTGCCTTCCCTTAGCATAACACAAAGCAAGGTGTTAGCCCAGAGAGATTTCATGCACAATCAAAACAGATACCCATAAATTTCTCTTTCTGGAGTATTCTCTTGTGTTTGGAAAGAGCAGTTCTTCTATTGAACAGATTCACTACAAAAGTAGAAGAATAAACTGCAGAAAACCAAAGGAGGTAGAGTTTTCATCAAAAGAATATACAATGTCAGGAGACAGTCTTGCTGAGCTATTGGACTGCATAATTGTTCAGAGATTTTTCCTACTGAAGCTTGCAGAAGTTTTTCTAGTGGACCAGTTTTTTCACCAGAAAATGATGATTTTATAAAATGAAGCATTTAACAGCTGTACATTGATTTCTTCTAAATTTTTGATGGCTCATTATTGTTACAACTTGAGGTAGCATTTCAGCTTGTTTTAATGTAACAAGAGCTGGTATCATGTGAAGAGTTTCAAATTTTTTATTTTCAAACTGTAGTAAAGAACCCAAACATTAAAATTTCACATTCCTTTTGTAAGCTTTTTCTAGTATCAAGAGCTCCTACAGATGGAGCATTCTCCACTCTGCCCTGAGGCCTCCTGATGCTCCTGTAACCTGCTGGAGGCCAACAGTTTCCTCAGCAACTCTCACCCATTCTCCAGTGCTAACATCCACTCCAGACCAGAGCCAGGAGCGCTCTGTGTGCCTCCCCTAAGGAACACTCTGATGCTTGGCTATTATTTAATTCTGCCCAAATTAGCAATATATACTTGCATTTAGCTATACTATTCTCTAATCTGTCTTTGTCTTTATCTGAGTTTATGAAAAATTCAGAACCTGAGACTTCAAAATGATTCAAATATGTCATTTTCTTTTAACTCATCCTCATCTACTCCTATACAAACACTGAAAGTGTCCAGCTCCCATAACCACTTCAGATAAAAACTATTATTGGCCTTTCTGTAATCTTTGGAATCCTCCTCCTTCACTTCTCTCACGGGTTTTCTGGCTTTCAGACTTGGCAAGTAGCTTACCAAAACAAACACAGCATGAATGCTGAGAGAACAGCATCTGATTAAATGTTGGATGTTAATAGTAGCCATATTTTATTTCTATTTTCAAACAGTATAACAGAATAAGTTCCATTTTAAGTTTGACCTTTGAAAGCCACAATACTTGACTTATCATGAGAAAACACATCTCTCCATAGAAAGGCCTGTTCACTGGTGTATGATGCTGTCTGCTCTGAGCAACAAAGGGGGTTGCTCTGAGCATTTTAAGTGCAATTCAGAGAAAAAGCATCTTAAATTCTACAATGCTTTGTCACATTTTGAAGTGGCTTCCCCAAATATTCTGAAGGTATTCCACAGATTAATTTATCAGTATAATTTATGTAATTGAAAGTCTTAAACTCGACTTGCAGATGCCAAAGACTCTATTAAAACACTTCCTAAGAGAAACAAGATCTATACTGTTGACCACCATTGGGGAGCAACTTATTTATTTTTAAATCTGGAATACAACTAAATTAAGTCCAAGATGAACTGTTGTAGTAAGGCATGCTAAGAACCATGGGTTAAATCAACACAGGGTTTATTTAACTTCATTGTTCTTTGGCTTCACGGTTTCCACTTTCTTCCAAAAGTAATGTTGAAATACTGAGGAACTCCAAAAAGAATTCCTCTATGGCATGCTCAGAACACATACACAAACATCCTCATGAAATTTCAGGTTTCTGATCTTACTCTGCACACTTCTGAAGGTTTTGGTATAGCCTGTGTGGTTTGTAACTAGTTTATACCCATTATACTTCTACTGTCAGTTTACCTGTGCAGTGGCAAGGAAAATAATATTCTATATCACTGTGGAGATCTTGTCAATTAAATGCTGAGAGCACTTAATTATCTGGATATGCAATTCCACTGTTGAGCTAGAAGTACACAGAAACTCTTTGGAATATGCCATGCTGCCTGGGTGTACCATTACTCTGTAAAATACTTCAATATTGCAATAATATCTGCCTGCTGCAACTCACTGTGCTTCACATCAAATCAAATGGCATGAGTGTGTGGAGCCAGGACCAGTGTCAGCTATTATATGGCAGTTTTTCCTAAGGGGACATGCTGACAGAATAAAAACTTTAATATTTCTTACTGTGTTTCTCCTACTGAGACTACCTGTCATGTAGCAATCACCGTTTTCTTGTGACAGAGGAAGAACATAAAAGAATTTGGCTACCCATCCCAAATGTTTGGATTCAAAGTTAGTTCATGTTTGGGTTAGGCTTTTAAACAGCAGTATTACCATGGTGTGGTCATGGATTTAGTCATCTGGGCGAATTTCAGATACTCTTAACTGAAAATTCAAGCCTCTCTTGCAAAAGACCTGTCTTTGTATACACACTAACCCACCTAATACATCACATTGACTATGGTGGAAGGATGTCACAGATGGAAACATTCAGCCTGTATGGGCTGAGCATGCAAAATCTGGATTTTATTTGAACTACCGTTGCAGGGCAGTGAAAGCTGATAACTACTTGTCATACCACATTGGTCAAAGTCTCAGCTTCTCTGTTGTAACAGCAAAAGGAAAAGCAAACAAGCAAACAAAAAACTCACAAGTTCAAAAAGCAATCCTTCCCAATCTGCAAGTGTGGTTGTACCATGCTGTGCTACAGAGGGCTTAGTGTTGCTGTTTCAGCATTGCAGACTGGCTGCCTTTGTCCTGAGTACTGGCTAAAGGAAAACTTCATATCAACTGCTGAATTGCACTTTGTGTGGAGAATTGTGGTCATGGACTAAGTCAGGAATTGTGTAGCTTGAGAATCTCAGACCTATCCTCTATGATCAAACCAAGTATTATTTTCCCTGCAGATTCTTCTATAGAAGTTGTTTTTACCAGAATTGCTAATCTGTATGTTACTTCAAACCAAAGTACTTTCAAATTAAAACCACAAAAGACACTGTCCAATATGGCCTACATGTTACACTGGATAATCCTTTTCAGTTCACACAGTAAAATCACATGTTCTTGGACAGCATTTCATTGCCTGGGCCTCAAACATTTCCTCCTCAGTCCCCTCACACCTCTCCACACATCCATGCTTTTCCATGCTGACTGTGTAGTCCCTCTTTCAGCTTTCCAATGTTATTCACTTTTCACTTCTCTCAGCCAATGTTTTTCACTCAAATAATGGGTCCTAGTGCTCATTCCTTTCTGTGCACCATAATCCTAATCAACTGTAGCACATTCCTTTGCTCAGGAATTCCCAGGGAAACAACTGTGAAGACCAGACACTTTGAAACAACCATAATAAAGACCAAAAGAAAGAAAGAAAGAAAAACAGTACAGGTGGGTGCAGCAAATGGGGCTCACACCCCAGTTTAGTAATGCAGGTGGGCAGATAATGCTTCCTGTAAGAAGTTGGGAACAATAGGAATGATGGATGGGAGGATTAGACTGAATGACTAGAAAGGCAAATCCAAGGATTTGTGAAAGGCACTGTAAAGATATGGACAGAAAAACAAAACATCAAAGGGCTCAAGTAAGCAGTGAGACATTTTAGGATTAAGCTTCACTGATCCAAACCTCTAAACTATTGGAGGTTCACCCATCACTAACTTCATCCCCCTTCATTTATGAGAGAACATGACCAAATATAATCAGTTACAGTATGCTGGGATACGGTTATATAAAATTATCTCCTGTAACAAGATGCAGTGCAGTGGCATAGCCTGAATTTCAGCTGTACTAGCAGACAGCTTTTTTCCCTTAAACGTCACATCTTACTATAATTTACTATCTAGAAGACTTGTAATTAAAACCATCTGCTTCACTTTTTTTTTGTGCACATAAGAGACTCCACATTTCTATAAACTTTGCCAGTTGTAAACTCATCTCTCTCTCTCCCTCCACTAACCTGTGGCCCAACTGTGTGCAGTAAGAGTAATTTGGAGGACACTATTTGGTTACACTCTATTGATGTAAATTGCTGCTTTCCTCTAATGGCCTGAAAAGTACAGAGCTAAAACAGATATTCTGAAATAAACTAAAACTGGAAGCTATATTTTAGGAACAGGCAATTATATTCTTTTAATTAATGCAGCATCAACTTATTTGCCTTTTCTAACAGTAAGTGTAGCTTTTAGGATCCCTTTGGTGATGCAGAGTGGATATAAACCTGTTACACCTGAGAAACTTGGATAGAGAAATACCTCATGAGAATCATGCTGACATACCTGGCTGCATGCCACCCCCCTGCTCACAGGTACATCACATGCACAGCTGTTACTGAAGCAGACCAAAGATGTACCTGAAATATTACTGCTCTTGGGCTGTTGTCAGCACCCATCCCTGTCCCAGCCCTGACCAGACTCAGGGGTAGGCACAAGGGATGAGTGCAGTCCCATACCCTAAGCATTGGGACCACATCCAGCTCTTCACAGCCTTTATGTTAAAAACATAACACATTTAGCATTTATTGTATAGTAATGATCTGCATTTTAATATTACAACATAAGAAATCCAGGTTACACTTTGAGTGAACTAATCTGATGACAGTTAGGTTCTTCCCCCTCCTTCTTCTGGATATTCATCTTACATTGGATTGCAGATGGGAACAGCAATATTATTTTAAAGCTATTGATCCAAAAGATTGCAAAGGAGAAAATCTGAGTTATGCTGAAAGCAACTGAGAAACCTGTCACAAGGAAAAGGATTTTGTGCTTAAGAGGGATTGAAGCCCAAGAGAGTCACGCACCAGATGCACAAAAACTGTATCCAGAGACATAACCTAGAGCTATGCCATTAAAGGAGTAACTGCCAAATGAGGATCTGTCTTAATCCTGGAAGTTTTGGAGAAGTGGAAGTACACAGCCCCAGGTGTACTAACAAGAGTCTTTAAAGCAACTGTTAACTCATTTGTGCAATTTAAATTGTCTTAGATGTCATAATATGTACCCAGCCTTGTATGTCCCAGAGCGTGACACCAAACATAGTATGTGCTCAACATGGCATAGCGGGGCTTAAAATTGCTTGGATAATTCAAAGTCAGAATAACCAGTCTGGTTAAGAAGCCACAAGAAAGTGACTCTCAGAGGTACTGAGAGTTAATTACATACTCTTACAACATATCAGATCTATAATGTGCTCCTTCGAGGGAAAGCAGATGGCGAATCCCTTCTTTTGATTTTGGAATGGACACCTGGGATTGCCACAACATGTGTGGCTGCCACCCACACCTTCCTCTGGACTTGGCATTTTACAGCCCGCTGAGGATTGTGTTAGTACTTCTATTGTGTTAGATACTAAGAATGTATATGATGGAAGGACAAAGACAACACAAGACCTAAACTCCTGTAAAGACATATAGCCACAATAGTTCACTGCCATAGTTCACTGCACCAAGCTGTTAAAAAGGATGGCAAAGGCCTACTCATTAGAGAGCAGGCCATGGCTCTGTGCCTTGAAATAAATCAAAAAGCTATGTGTTTATTAGTTTGGAATAAAGGTTGGTTTAAAAGACAAACTATCAGCATCAGAAGATTATGCGTTCTATTTGAGCAGTTAATATTTCAAATAACATAAACCTTGTTACAAATATTAATCAGTGGTTATGTGACAAGATGTCATTTTGCATTAAATGCGATAAATTTTCACTTGCTATGAATAAAAGTAATTTGCTATGAAGCTGCATTTTCTTACCATGCTTAAATTAATAATATTTTTAAAATTTACAGCAATTGTCATATTTGTCACTTTATGACAAACTAACAGACTGGGAGTCATGTTACATAAGGCCACTGGTTGTGACTGTGTTACACATGATGTTTTCAGGCTTTCTTTTTCCTCAGGCTTTTAGCCTGAAGAATCTAGAGGTTAGGAAAGTGAAAACCAATTCCATCCCCAGGACTCTCTGTCCCTCCCCTAGATAATTTAACAAATAGCAGTTGTACAAGGAGTTTAGAGGGGCTTCTCAGAAGTAACTAGTGACAGAAGGAGGGAATGGCTCCAGTCTGCACCAGGGGAGGTTTAAACTGGACATTAGGATAAGTTTTTTGACTGAAAAGGTTGTCAGATATTGGAACACGCTGCCCAGGGAGGTGGTTGAATCACCATCCCTGGATGCATTTAAAAGCTGAATAGATGTGGGGATCTAGGTTTCTGGAGATGGATGCTTATTTTCCATGAACCAGCTCCATATAATAGGTCTTTGGTAAATACTGCAAGCCCAAGGCACTTTTATATATTCCTATTGTAAATGAAAGGGGTTACATTAAGAACATGTCCAAGCACTAGTTACTGTAAATTTATCCCATTTTAAAAGGTAGATATTTTAGGCCACCTTAAGAGGAAGAGCAACATTTTGGCTTTCTCAGTCATCAGGGAAAGCTTACCTTTCCATCAGTCATAACTACACACTAGTAGACATACTAAATGTATGCTCCCAGGAAAGATTACAGAGTAAGCATTTACTATTAATGTTGCTGATAAAACATGGCTAAATTATTTTATAGCAGAAGAAACACCTGAGGGCAGGGGAAGGAAACTGCTTTTTAAGTCTCCTGTGGCACATTAATTTGCTTATTTAAGTCAAGTGAAGTGTTGAGTGGTGATAGAAATGAGAATTTTGATGAAGTGCTCAAGATCTATTTACTGTCCTCTCTCGCACTGGGGACAACGGAATTACTGGCAGAAAAGGAACTACTAAGAGTATGAGTAGCAGCAGTATAAGACCTGGAATATTTTGCAAATTAATAAATACATACATCAACCAGCTTGGTAAGTATTAACAGCCTCTTTCTACACTTCCCATCTGTATTCTCTCACTCTAAACAGAGATGAGCAACATCCTTTGGTGTCTAGAGAGTCCAGATGTAGGCATCTTGATTTCTTTGTGCTGCAAGATTTTGATCACAAGTTAATATTCCTTCTTACATCTCTTTGGGAAGTTCAGCACTGACATCACAGTTTTCTTGATGGCCCTCTGCAGTTCATGCCTTATGCTTATATATTTATGTCTTATGCATACACACTACCTCATCAGTTCTGAACAAAGGAGTTCAACATTAATATATCCAGTTTTCATTGGATACATCCCTCAAAAGGTGACAGGAGCCAGATTCTCATTCTGGATAGAAAGTAGGTGAACTTAAATTTAAGTCCCATGCAGCATTAGTAAGGACATCAGGACCATGCCTTGAACATTTAAAAATATTTTACAGTTTAAAGCTACATTTTCAGCATGAAAAATGTATTCATTTGGAAGACAAATAAAAAAAAAAAATAAATTAAAAAGGCTTATTTTGGCCAGAACAGCAGTGAAAACAGTAAATGTCCAAAGTTTACCTGCACTTTGTAATATCAAGGAACAGAGTAGTTGAGTGAATATCCAGAAAGATAAAGCAACTTACAAATCTTTCCATGCCCAGGGATAGCTGACAACAGGTTTGTTTCTGTCCAATTCAAGGAAGCAGGCTGCATGTAAATTCCTTCCAACTAAAGACAGGCTTCACTAATACAACTGCCTATAGTCTCCGTTCCTGTCCTCAAAGCAAATCTACAAGGCTACAAACAGCAACTAATTGCTTGGGCCAATGGGGAAAGGATACAAACGAGCTATTTCTCATTACACTGTTAGAAAATATTGATTACACAGACACAGATGGCAAACACTAGTCATGCTGGTATTCGCAAATCTCTCCACTGAACCTATCTGGTATACAGTCATTATTTTTGCGAGTTCAGACTCTGACTGTTTTCCCTATCGACAAACATGGGTTAAAAACATAATAAACAGAGTGGATTTGTGTTGGTATTATTAATGAATTGGCAACAACCGTCTCTGTGCCGTTCATCTCTCAACAGCTGTTTATATTTTATTTTAAATCTGTAAAAACATTGCTTTCTAATCCCTTGATCTGTACCATAATTTCCTTTTGTTCCGAGTCGTTAAAGGTGTCTTTGAACTAACTACTCGGGGGGGAAAGAAAAAGAAATAGAAGAAAAAAAGAAAAAAACTCCACTACTCATCTGTTCCTCCAAGAGACCACTTTCATCATAAAAAAATGAACACTGAAATCAAAGCAAAAAAACAAAGGTGGATGAACTATGTACTTGCAATAGCATAAAAGTCAGGATCTGTGGAAAACTATTAGTCACTATTGCTTTAAATGGTTCTTGATTTCTGCAAAGGAACAGACCAAGTGAGCAGCACCTAATCTTTCTTCAGTTATCTTGTGTGTTTATTCGCTGCTCCCCATCTCGGCTTGCTAAGAATTCTGCTGGCTGTTGTCACAGCCAGGAACAAGGCTGTTAAGCTCACCCCTTGTTGATAAGTAGGCGTTGTTACTTATGGATATCCTGTTGCGCTGGCCTCCTGGAGGCCTGAATTTTCTTATTGTTCAAGCCACAGGGATTTCCGGGCAGTGCTCTTTACAAAATACAATGTTTAGTTGAAAATTTGTCAGTATGGCTTCTAAAAAAAGCTGAGATATGAGCACGTACAAATAACCTTTTCTCATTTTGATTCTCTAACAACTGTGTAACGCAAAAAAAAAAAAGAAGAAAAAACATCTTTAAAAACTGGAATGAGAAGGCAGTGCCTCAGCTTGTGATTTATTGTATTGCTGAAGAGATTAGAGACAATGCCCACTTTTGAAACAATCCACACAGGCAAATAATGTATTCATTACAGCGCTGGAAGAACAAAATAAAGCATGCCCAATGAGGAAAGTATTGTCAGGAAAGAGTATAATATCAAAATATCTCTGGGCCAGCTAGTTCAAAACAGAATTCCTCAAACAAAGCAAAAGAAACAAACAAGATTTACAGCAGCATTACTCCATTTTCTAAAGTTAGAAAATTTCATTAACTTATGTTCTGGGGAGAACATGTGTCCTTAGGGAGCTGCATAAAGGTGATTATTACAGCACCTACTTAATGTATATATTTGATATGAACATACCTTGTGGGATTTAATGACCACTTCTATTTATTTGTCCGAACAGGCAAGTGATATTATGTTAAGCCTCACACTGCTTTGCACTCAGAGATGCACTCATTAATATCATATTTACCAAATAATGCTTTTTAAATAGTAATTTTAAAAAGGAACCAGACCCCTTTTATAGCTCAGTATCTTCTTTATGACCCTGTTCTGTGAAGTTCGTGATATTCAAGGGAAGGCAAAAGAGACAGATAGAGTGATCCAAAAAGGACAAAAAAAAAAATCCCCCAAGAAGTATTGTTGGGGGAAAGAAAAAGAAATACGAGAGGCTTCGATCTAAATAAAAACAGAGAAAAAGACTTGGAAAGAATTTCAGAAAAGTAGTACGTTTAATTGAGTACAGCCCCAGGAGAGGTAATTTATGTGCCAACAAGTTATGGAGGTTTTATGTGCCTATTAGTCTGCTATTCAATTAAAAAATGTGTACTTACCATGGCAACCTCTATGTCTCATGATACACATGCTAATTCTAAGATATCTCTATAGAGCACCTTCTTAAAGAAACATATACCAAACACTAGCCACAGTCTAGTTTTCCACGGTCACTAAGGAACAGTAAAAGGAATAGTCCATACAAAAATTAGGAATGGTAATTCTGGGACAGGGTATTTTACTGTGGTGTGGGAAGCCAGCAGCAGAACGCATGCACACAGGCAGGACACTGCTGTATCTTAGGGCAGATCACCACACGACCCTGCCAGCATTTCCCTTGCCTTTCCCTTCTTATCCACTCATCAGCCTTTGAAACAATGCTGCTTTTCCTGGGGGATCTGTTTTGGTCCGAATCACTAATTCCTTTGGCCTCACTTCCATCAGAGCTCTATAGGCTTTCGAGGGTACTCCTTTATTTAAGGCCACCAGGTCATGCACATTCCCTTTGTTTCCGCCTTTGCTGCCTGGGAATTCCCTTTCTCACCAGCCCACGTCAGACGTGCTGCTCTCAGGGGGCGTTACCCTTCTCCCTCTTCCTTGTAAAAGCTTCCCATAACAACAGCTATTGGCAAGGCTGATTTTCCACTGGTGTATTCACTTTCAAAGGAGGCTCTGCTGCCAAACTTTGTCAGCCGCGTGTGATTAAGGGATCAAAGCATGTGTCACATGCACAACCTGAGGAATGAATCGCCTTCAAAAAACACAAACCTCCTCATCCATAACTTTTAAGAAAATTTTAAAACAATACTTAGAAAGTAAGGAAAAGAAAGCATTGAAATGATAATATACACTTCCAATGGCTCTCTTGTCGTTAATTGCTTCTCATTATCACCTTTCTCGCCATCAGTAAGTACTGAAATCATTCAGTACTGCCCTTCCTGAGCACGTGAAACAAGGTAGTCCTCTTTGCTTGTCTGCAGCTTGTGCTAAAACACAGAAAATACAAAAAAAAAAAACCCAAAAAAACCCCCAAGCAAACAAAAAAACCCCACCCAATAAACAACAACAACAACAAAGGAAAGTATCTTATGAAAAGTTCTGGATCTGATGAGGATTAAGCTTCAATTCAAAGACAGTTTGTTTCATCCCTTGCTTTCCCTTTCCCTAACAACAAGGAAACTCGCCTTAGTCACCATCCTTAAGCACTCAATATTTACACTAAGGTGTTGGAGTTCCCATACTGGTTTTTTTTTTTTTACTTATAAGCACTTGAGAGGTAACATACCATGGCAAAACACGTGTCAAGTCACCAGACCACATCCTTTGTGGTCACAATGTCACAGAAATTTTTTATTTTTTTTTAAAGATTCACAGCATGCTCAGTTCCATTCTATGGTAGGAAAACACTTGCCAGGTTTAAGGAAGCAGAACCCAACACTAGCCTGCAAGAAGCAGCTACTTTAAACATTCTTCTCATTATATTTTCACCTTATGCCAGCAGAGCACAATGAAATGGCAGCAAACTACAATTTCAAACTTAGCCCCTTCATCTAGACTTTGTTTTCGCTATCTGGGAGAAGGTGTAAAGTTTTACTCACGTTTATAAAGAAGAGAAGTATCAGCGTGCAGATCCTCACAACAGCAGCAAAACCACCAACTCACGTGGCTTATCCAAATCTTGGGTGTGGAGCAACGACCCTACTTAAATCTACTCTGTCCTGAATGCCAGAGTTTCATTGCTTCTCTGGTGGGTAGTGAGTCTTGATTAACACCTTCTCACCAGTACATTAGCTCTGAGAGACCACACCTGACACTGGGATGAAGATAGGTTTCACCTGCTAGTAAATAGCTTTCTTCCCCAGATCTCTCCCCACCTTTTGTTTTCCTCCACATTAGATTAGCCTGCATAAAATACATGTGAATGGAAATGTGAATTCTGGGTTGAATTCAAATTAGATGTCATTGAAAGTTAAATCCTGCAGGATTTAACTTTCCTCAGTGTTTGTACTGATGCTGTAAGGGCATCTTCAGAGGAAATAAAAGCATTTCCTTGAGAGCTGAGAAATCTGTAATTCAGTACATAATACAAACTGTGTATAGGAACTGTAATCCACGTCAAACTAAGAAAAGTTTTGAAGATGTTTACTATGAATATGCTATAGTAAAGGTATATTGCAGCTCTTCCCACTCAAGGGAGGAAGAGATCTGAGCTGCTTTTTCACATGATGGATGTCAGTGATTTTCTTGAGCAAGCTACGCTGTCCTTTTTGTACTGTATCTCTATGATCCTGGGAGGAGAAAATAGCTAAAAGCATCCATTTTGATATAAATCCTTTATGGTCTTCAAATCGGGCACTGCCACTTTAATAAGCCACACCCGGTTAAGATTCCTGTTCTGCTGAATTCCTCCCGTTATAATGAGCCCTGAACATCAGGCTGAGGTTGTGATCAAGACAATACAATTAATCACCAGACCGTGCACAATTTCAGTAACGTGAAAATTGCACGCAGTTAGATTTTCTAACTAAAACTAATATTTCATGCCCTGGAAAGGGCGAAGTTTCAGTGCATAACAAAAAAGAATTTTGGAGGTTTAAAAAAACCTGGCAGTCAGCAGGGCCACATGAAGGTGAATGCATAAATCAAATAACTATACCATCTGTTACAGAAAACTTAACGGGAATTAAGTGGCCCATATTTTCTAAAAATGTCTTTCTTCACAGTGTGCAAAATCACTGAATATCTAAGGAGAAATACTGGAATTGGACTTTAATTAGGAAACAGAGTTTTGAATACCACATGAGCTTAGTCAAACTATCAGCAAGATAACGTTATTAGGAGAGGAATAGGAATGCATATTGGCAATGCAATAGAAATAGATCTTTTTGGTGGGAGGAAGAGGGAGATTAAAACCATGTAGCAGTTCCATTTCCAGTATTTTCTCAGCTGCAGCTTGAGGCCTCATAGAGACACAGAAACAGTGACAGGCAGGCCAAGGGAGACTTCTAGGAGACTTCTGGGAGACTTTCCATTCTGATGTGTTCTGAAATACAATGGTCACTTAAATGACTTCAAAAGTCACAAGCAAAAAAGGTTTCCTGTGTATTTGAAAGTATATTTCTATGCAGCAGTTGTTTCTAGGAAAAATGCAGTATTTGTCAGAAATCCCATTCAAAGTACAGAGACAAAGTGTAATTCTCTCAGCTCTTTCTAGGTTCATCTCCAATACCAGCTGGTGGGAAAGCACAACTGTAGAGCTCTAGTAGCACCTTTCTTCCCTTCCACCATTAAAAGGAAAGTTTTTTGTTGGTGGGTTTTTTTTTTTTACACCACTGGATTCTAGAATCTCCAGGGATTTCTTTTTTCTTCTTCTTTTTCCCCAAGAGTTTGCACAACTCTACTCAAGGATTCCAAAAGTTCTGTCTGCTTACAAACAATACAGATCAAAACAGCAGGCAGAAATGCAAACTTTATATAGGAGTGGAATAAGAAAGACAGACTTCCTTACAGAGGAATTACATATACTGGTTGAAATTGAAATTGAATCAGTTGAAAACTGATTTCTGGTTCTGCCATTGGTATTCAGTTTCTTCTGCTCCCCCTTCTCTATCTTATCCACAGATATTCTACACTCTTTTGGAAAAGATCTCCCAGTATATCTTTTTTCTCTAGTATATATTTTTATAGTGTCTAACAAACTAGACCCTTGCTTTCAGCTTGTTGTTTTTAATATTGCTGTAGCACAAAAAGTAAAGAGAAGTAATGGTAATAGTTGGGAAATCTGCTCAATAATTTTTCACTTTAACAGTTTTAACAGCAAATGGCAGTTCTGTGACACTGACATAGCTCAACTAGGCCAATGGTATTCAGTTTATCCATCAGTAAAACTATAAAATATCACATCTCATTTCAGTTAATCCAAAATAAAAATGCTTGCTACATAAAATGATCCACAACCTTTCAGAAACTGTATTTCACAAACTGCACATGGATCATCAGAATTAATCTTTTAAATAGCATAATCCATTGTCCACTCAACAGCTGGCTCTTACTAAAAGTTGAAGTCCAGCTAAAAAGTCTACTAGACACCAAACCAGCAGCTACTAGAGGGCCACACAGTTTAAGATTGACCTGACTTGAAACAAATAAAATAATGTATCTAAGTGAAAATGCTGAAAATAACCCCTCCATCTTTTCCAATGGAAAAAAACCTCTGAACAAAAAAACACAGGTCAATATTTTATCCTTTCCAAGAGCAATGAATTTCTGCTAATTGCCATAACTGAGAAGTTACTATATATTAGGAATAAGCTCACTGTGTGGTTCCCAGACTGGCAGGGGATAAGCACCTATGATGGGAGTGAAGGTAGGAAGGAAAGAAGCAATTCTTCAGAAGTTACAAAACAGTAATGAAAAGTGCTAAAAACCAGGTTGCCATGGGAAGCAATAGATATGTGAAGCAGGTTTGGATGCAGTTCAACAGTGTGGAGACTAATCAAAGGATATTTTGAATATGCATACTTCCAGAGATTACTTTGTTGAAATGATTTGTTTTGTTTGTTTGTTGTTTGGGGTGGGTTTTTTTTCCCTTCCCTTTTTTTTTTTTTCCTTCTTTTCTGTGTGTTTCTGGAAATGTGAAATAGCAGGAATAGAGGTGTGCTGTAATTAAAATGGCTTGTGTTGCATTGGCTTTCATTCCACGTGTGTGGACAGGGAAAAAAAGGAAATCCTTGTTCTGTAGTAGGCATGGAAAAAGACTGTATGCTCTTGCAAGATCTGATACAATACATAGAACTATCTAAACCAAAAGAAAATTAATGCATAAAGAGGAGTAATTGCACAATAACTATTTTATTTGTGGGGGGTTTTTTTGTGGGGGGGAGACCTTGTTTTTCTTATAGCAACTGTTTGGGATTTAATGCCTTATTCTGTGTTTGTTGATGCACATTAAATACTCTAGAATTATTAAATATTAATAAGTAATTAACTAATTTTGATTAAGGTTGGCTTGGATGATGTATTTCCCAGGTTGCCAGTGGCTGGAAGTTCAACAGGTAACAGAAGCATTGTAGAGGGAACAGCAGCTACATCCAGACCCTGGCATGTGTGCTACTGTTGAGAGGAACAAACACACACCAGCCCTGAAGAAACAAGCTCAGGTTTGGGAGCTGTTGCAAAGGCAACCCTAGTGCTCAACATCTGGGATCCACCAAGGCAAGGTGGGGAGTCACTCACCTCACCTAAAACACCTCCAGTTGTTGAGGCAGGGTGAAATGTGCCTCCTTGGGCCAGCTCTCTCTTGATGAACTAGGTTATTTGGAGGTTGCTGGAACTCCTAATGGGGTGGTGTCCTGGTCCCTGGGTTGCCCTGGCAGAGGCACAGTGGTAAGGCTGCTGCATCAGTTGTAGTCAGGACATTAATACTCCTCAGCACATACTCGCTGGGTCCTCCAGCCATTCTCAGAGCAGACATAATGTCTGGCTCCTTGGAAGGGGATGTTGCCAAGGGCTACACTCGGGGAGTGAAACTAAACACACTTTCAAGCCTAAATCAAGAGCAGAATGTATTGGTGGGGATATAGCCACACTGCTGGCTCTAAGGCACATACACACACACACACACACACACACACACACACACACACACACAGTTTATTTAAAGGTTTTATTGTTAGCATTATAATTAGACCCCCTATATACTGTGTATATATATGAAATTAAGCTCCAGTAACTGGGGATTTTCTAGCAATATATACTATGGATGAATTCCTGTAATTCTTATATTAAAATCTTTTACCACAGCAATCTGTATTTAAATAAATATCCCATTACACTGCTCGTGCTCACTGAGTGTTATTACTGCCTCTTTCCAAGAGAGAGCAGCAGTGAATTGTATTATCATTACACTGGAGAGTTATACTCAAAACACACTCAATTTACATTTTCGACTCTATAACCTTTCAACCTATTGACCATGAAAAATGCTCCAACATAACGTGACACATATAAATGTTTAAAGTCCAAAGGGTAATTATCTATATTCATAGTTAAAACTGTGCCTTGATTTCACAATAGAAACCATATGTTCACTCAAAACACTTTCAATAGGCTAAATAACACCCAGATTAACCCTGAGTTAGTTTACTGGTTAAAATAATAGCAGCATCTTCTTCTAATTCAGTAGTTCATTTATCATTTTTGATCAACGCACTGGATGTGAACTTTCAATATTTGAAAGCTTAACTTGAAAAATAAACTGCATGCAAGAATGGTAGAAATTCTACCAATTCTTAAATTTTATCTTTAATGTCATGTAATGTGCCTGATAACAGCTCAAAATATGCTATTTAGCTTCAAGTAGAATTTTGTGTTGTCTTCAATTTAATAGACTTAATTCTCTCTCCCAGAAGAAAAAGGCAATGACTTTATACATGTTTTATTTTTTTTTCCACAGTGATTAACAGATGATTATTTAGAACAAATCTTGACCATTTTCTTTTATGAAAAATGCCTTTGGCCCAGGTCACTTCCAGGAAGTATGGAAAGTATAGAGCACAAGCACTATAACACATAAGGCCTCTGCAGCAGCAGTAAGAAGAGTAGTGGAAGGTATACTAAATATGTTTTGGAATAAGCAAACTATTTAGATACACATTCCTTTATCTTGTTTCCACTAAGGTAGAAAGATATTATTTTGAACCTTTAGAATCACTGCAGCAGAAAATTACAAACAGAAGACAAAATTGTATATTACAGGAGTAATGAGAAGTCAAAGGAAAGAGACATACTTAAAAAAAATAGCAAACAGGCAAATGGCTTTTCAGTGAGTGCCAACTCTCTGCATGTTAAACTGGTTAAAAGCTCCTTCTCTCCCTGCTTGTCATGTCATTGTTCCCTGTCAAGCAGCAGAGAACACCTCCAGCTAGTACATGATATACAGGATGCTTCATCAAAAAAGGTATTCTCTGTCTTTGAATTTGAATTGACATTTTCCCTATGTATATTATAAAAACCCTCTGGAAATGGCAATGGACTACGGTGCAAAAGAAGCTGGGAATTTTGCAGAAGGCTCACTGGAATGCTAGTCTCATTTCAAAATTACATTATTGCACGTGGAAATTATTGTCTTCAAAATACACAGGTATAACTATAAAAACCGAAGAGAAAAAAAAAATTGCCTCATCTTCATCTGAGCTTCAGTTTTATACAGTAAAATTGATCTCTTGTGTGTACAAGGTGCTTTGTTCCACCTCTCCTGCCTTGGAATAGAAAAATAATTCTCCTACAGGGAAAGGCTAAGACCACATGTTTGTTTTATTAGAATAAAGTGTTGTCCCTCAAAAATTTGGAATCTTCCCTTGAGCTGCTGGCATTCTAAAATGTTGTAATTTTACATCCATCATTGCATGATATGCCCTAAACAAGGCAGTGGAACCATTCACCCTTAGAAAAGCTGGCACTCAACCAATTTATTCACTCTGCAAGAGTCTTTATACAGTTCTCTTGTACACCTTTGCCATCATTTATGCATCATTTACCATAAAGATAGGAACTGCTAATAAATCCGTTATACTGAATGCTGTAAGTAAATCAGAAAGGTCTTTTGTATTTAATATCTCAGTGACTCCCTAGCCTTCATTTTGTCATGTTGTATGTTATTTCTGGAGAAGCTTTACTTGTGTCCCAGTGTTATTTATCAGCAATCCTACACATCCTTATAAAAATCAACACACTGAGCACTTGTGTTTCTATGAGAATTGTTTTGCAAGATTAGTCCAACATGGCTACAATATGGCTTCCCTAGCTACATATAAATAGAATTGGATGAACTTGACTTGAAGAGGACTAAGAATACGTCAGAATTTCCTGGCTGTGTTTGCAGATCACAGTATTTTTAAAATTTGAGCTGAAGGATTGTTTCTTTCTGCTCCATCAGCAGTGAAATTACTGCAGGGCATCCCAAATGAAAGAGCATGATTAGTGGTGATACTGGAAGAGTCTGGGGTGGAGGAATGCAAGAGCAAGAGAGTAGATGTCTCTGTGAAATAGATTAATAAAAACTTGGATACCTGTCTCCTCCCATGTCACACAGTTAACAGGTCTTAGGGAGGAGGATGAGCTGGGGATCAAAAGCATATCCCCTTTCAGTGCCTGTGGTGACTTTTCTGGAGGCTGGAAGCTGCTGCCATCGTGGTTCCATGTTGCTCCTGTGGCAATGGCATCTGATCACATTGAGCTGAGGAATTTCCACACTTGTAAAAGTGGAAGATCATTTTGTGTGCTTTTCATTACTTTTTAAACCAAGACAAAAGGTGGATAACAAAGCCAGGTGAAGAGTTCATTAAATTTCCCTCATTAAGGCAACCAGTAAAGAAGAAATGATACATTGTTAATGTTAATCAAGCTAAATCATGCTCTGCAGATTAACAGATTCCTGACTGTTAATGCCTGAAGTGATAAGAAAAGAGAGGCTGTTAGAAAAAAAGGCAAGCAGCAGTTCCTGTTGTTAAAATGCTGGAACTGAATTTATTTACAGACATAAAGATAGCAGAGATAGAAGCTTTCATCATCATCATCATCATAATCATCATCGTGTAAATGATGGACTCATGGTTTCTACTGAACTTCATTTAAAGGATTCTCCAGAAAGATTCAGGTTCTAGGAACTTTCCTTTGTGGTTTTGCTCTTTTTTTTGATAGTGGAGTTTTCCTGATGCTCTATTTGAGCCTAAATTTAACACACCAAGATACCCAGCAATTCTAATTCACATTAAGAACTTCAGCAAGTTTTATACCTTATGGTCATTCTCTTAACTCTTCCTGACTAGATAAGAGGTTTATTTATTATTTTTTCTTTTTTTTTTTAGCAGGCTTGACTCTCCAAAAGATGTGTATGTGCCTCTGGATACCTAAACTCAGCCCTGACTTCCATGACAAAGACTTCAGTGATTAATCTAAGTATAAGGTAATTCCTAGGCTTCCTAAAATTTTCTTGTAGACAAACTTCCTTCTTTTTTCCAGTAGCTTTTAAGCAAATATTTGTGCTACAAACCATGTTTGTAGAATTTCAATATCAGAGGACAATAACATTAAGGAGCACTAACTCAGCTGTGTTCAAACCTGTGAACTACTTATCTACTATTTTGTAAGAACAAATTCACATGAAGACCTCTTTGTTAATTGCTTACATTTATCTTTACTGTCTTCCATTCTTTTTTCATTTTTTACTATTGTTAAGGGCATATTTTAAAATAATAATTCATAATCTTTATAATTCTGAATTGTCATTAATTTAATCTTCCTTTTTATATTGAAAGAACTTTCTCATTAGGATTTTTAGGAACACTTAAAATCTTTTCTTGTTCTCACCGTCCCTAAACTTTTATCCTACAGTGATAGGGTGCTCTGTTGGCTATAAAATAATCTGTTTATCTTCTAATTTCAGTAGAATTTTCTATTTATTTTACTGAACTTCAGGCTCTTTTCTTGTGAAGCAACATCAGCTGCTTCTTTGTTTAAGAGCAGTAGAAAAGAGGAAGATTTTAATATCCTTCCCCAATCATCTTCCATGCTTTTTCTTAATAAAAATGACATTCTGGAGTCAATGACAACATTTATATTGACCTTGAAAATGCCAAGAACTTAGCTGAGATGTCTTAATATAAGTTTGGCCAGTTTTCTTTGTACTCTGCAATAGATCTGTCATTTGCCATACTAAATTTAAACAGCTTATGGTCCTTGGCTCCAAGATATTCCTTTATTTTCATATCCTCCAGCAACTCTATCGTCTCAGTAAGAATTAGATCTAGGGCAGTTTTTGCTTTTTTTTTGCAAATGATGAAATTCTCTCTTTGACACAGCATGCTTGGATATATCTGCTTCCCAACAGATTTATGAGCAGCTAAAATCCCCCGTGAAGGAAGTATTTTCTAGCCAAGAATCTTCTGTACTTGATGTCCTTATGTTTGAGTGCTTTGTAGCTGATATTCACTATTTCTCACTTTTGCTTTCTAATTCCCTGTATCAACCTTGAAGCAAAAGTTGTGTGTGCATTGGTTAGCCATGTTGCTATAAACACCACCACCTTACTGGCTTTACTAGCTTTGCAGAACATACTGTCAATATGGAATGGAAAGGAATTTATTTTGGAGACTTGAGCTGTGCTACACTGCTGGGATTTACCTTGCTGCCTTTGTGATTGTAATATATTACTGGCATTTTGGAGAATGTATTAGCACACATAAATGATCAAAATAGCTAATTAAAATGAACAGGTTGAATGAATTTCATGAGAAGCTCTTCTACAGATGCAGTAATGATGAGACAATGCCACAGACTAGGATGGCTTCTATTCTACCTAAATTCTTTAATGTTTCCCATTGTCTAGCTGTCCCTGAAGGTCTCCAAGCAGCTATCAGGAAAAACAGGTAAGGGAATTTAGGCTACTTACATTTGGACTATTGTGCATGTCCATGTGGCATATTGCAGCTCTGTTTGCACCAGTAGAAGAGCCAAGATCTCTACTTCATATATTCATCCCGCTGATAGACAGTAGAGATAGTCACAGAAGTCAACAATTAAACATCTGTGCACATGGATTCAAAAATTAAAATTCCCTTTCTACTAATGGTAAACAGTGCTGATTTGACACTTGTCATAGCTAAAAAAATCACTGGAAAGGGGAAAACATGCAGTTTTGCTGAAGGGCTGACAGGATCAATTTGAATCACTTTATATCTCACATGTGAGAAATGGGGTCTTTGGCCATATACAGGCCCAGGGAGGCCAGAAAGGGGCTGTGAGACATGTGAGTGCCCTTGGGGTCCTGCAGTAAGGCCTAAGTAACTAGAACAGCTATAAGCAGGATAACACTCGTCACCTGCCCAGCACAGAGGGCTGTGTGGAAAAAGCCCCAAGTGTGTGAGCAGGTTTCAGAGCCAGCTACTGGCAGCAGAGGAATGACCAGAGCCTGGTCTGGGTCAGCACTATGGCAGCTGTCTCTCCTGAGGTCCATGGTTTTGGCAGTCTCTCTGGGGTGCTTTCTGTCTGCACCAGCCTGGACACTGCCTTTTTGCCCTCCATACCCAAGGTGTCCACTACACCTTCAGTCTCCAGGCTTTCATAGGTTCTCATATGTGCCTTTCCCTTCTGTTACCAACCATGCTGGGTTTGGCACCCTTTTTATTTATCCTTCCCTAAACACCAGGGAGTAGGCTACAAGTTCCCTGGAGGAGTATTGTCTCTGCCTCTGGATGGTAGGAGGAAAACCTGCACAGAAAATTGCAGTGAATCCTGCTCAGCCCAAGAACAGCACTTTTTTTTTTAAATGCAGAGGAATCCTTGGAGAGCTTAGCTGCCAAGCTCTAGGAATTTTTCAGAGTATATGCAAACTGGTATTTTTATTTTTTTCACACTTAGGGCATGTCTACAAAGATGCATGCAGACATATCTTGCAACAGAACTTTTCACCTCCAACACACTATATGGTTATACAGCACTGGACCCAATCTGGCATGTTCCCAGTTAGCTTGGAGCACAGGCTGAGTAAGGTTGTGGCTGTCTGCACATTTCAACACAGCCATACTCTGATTTTCCTTAAATTTTAGTTTAGAAAATAAATAAATACACTCTCCCTCACACAACCTTTTATTTATTTTTTTTAATTGCAATTCTTTGTCATGTCTCCCAACTGTCACACAATTGAACTTCTCTGTTTACATGTACACAGAGTATGAAAAAATATAATGGCCTAAAAAGTTTGTATGTAATGCAAAACAGCTGACAAATTAAAGCATACTTTTCTATCTCAGCTTTCCTGTGTAATAACATTTGATTGTTTCTGGAAGACTGCGGTGGGGTTTTTTCTGTTCATTTGTTTTGCAGAATAGTTTTTAGTTAGGAAAAAAATTGCTTCCTTGTGTTCTGTAGAGTTCTGTAATTTCAATTTACAGTATGTCCTCTTGCTGCAATATTTGTTTTAGGGGAAAAATAGTAACCTGGATTGACTGTCTCTGCAGCATATTAGATTTTATGTATTACAATTTAATTCCCCTCAGAGCCATCTGGTTTACAGATTATATAGATTTTAAAATTTCAGTTTGTCCTCCCTATTTATCTAGATTAGGACCACCTTTTCTCGCTTTACTCTTCAAACATTCCCTATATTTTAAATTTCCAGTAAAAGTAATGATTACTGGCATACAAGGTGGTCAAAAACCCTGAAACCATAATTTCAAATATGATCACATGGAAGATATTTGCCAGAAAAAGAAGCACAGAAGTAACCTATCAAATCTTTCTTCTTTTCCTCCAGATAGAGGAAAACTCACTTTCATCTGCAATTTTTATTTTCTTTTGGCCATGCTAAATACAGGTAACACTATAAACTGTGCTATTGTGTATTTAAGTAATTGTAGTGGGTCGTAATTGGGCAAACTGGATTTTGAGATTTTTGGGGATTCCAGTGCACAGAGAGTGAGAGAAAGGATGCTCACAGCAAAACCAAGATGTTGGGTATGTTAAGTCCAAAACAGAAAACCAAAAACTTCAGATAAGTGTCTCATCAGCAATTGAACTCTCTACTGCTGTGCATTTGTCTTACAAGTTTTTGTGATGCCTGCAGGTCTGCCTTTGCAGAGGTCCAGATCTGCCTGGATTCTGCAGTGAGGCACCAAACTGGGATGGTCATTCCTGGACCACAGCAGTTTGATCTGGAAGCCACATTTCAATACAATGCCCTAAGTGAGCACTAAGCAATTTTCAGGTAATTCTTAAATGAGGAGGGTTGGAGCACAGGCCTTGAGGGCTGTAATTTCAGAACAACTTAAATCTTGTTTAGTCACTGGGTCAATTGCTTGATCCTGACACAACTTTTTTTTTTCTGAGAACTCTAAGATGAAATCATTGATAGCTTTGTACTGGGGACTGTGTAAATAGTTATTCCATACCATAAGAGAAGGTCTTGCAAATTATGGCTCCTCTGAATCCTGACAATCCTAATGAATCATTACAAGCTGTATTTTAGGAAAGCAGCCTAAGCAAAGACTAACTTACATTTGGAAATGGGCTCTTTGACTCTCCAGGTTAGGTTTTTCATGCTACCATGAACATTTTTATGAGCATTCTTTTGTTCAGGTGTAGAAATACATGATTAGAACTTGAACATTTTGAAATCCTTATAGAGTGGATAGCAGACCAGCAGTGCAGAATAGCACTATCAAGTAGAAGAAACACCTAGTAGAGGTATTATTCTTGTACTTGGAATTAGTGTAGAATTTTAGGAAACCATGTTGGAGTGGTGATGGTAATTGCCAGTCTTGTACTGACAATAAGTACACTATTGCATGAAATTTATTTGTGCACTTGTCATAAGACTGTTTAACCTTCCCAGAGTTGTTTGGAATTGCATACACTGGGACTCCACACTTAAATATTAAGAAAATTGGTCTTATGAGCCCCCTATGATAAAATTTTCTGTGTTCCCTACTCCTAGTAACTATTTTAGTCCTCACCTCATAGCTCTTCCCATAAAAAAAAAAAAAAAAAAAGTGATGTCACATACCCTTCCTTATATTCTATCTTAACTCATGGACTTGGGCAGAAGAGAAGGTTCAAATATGAATTTTTATATTTGATATATTTTACATTTGAATGTCATATGCTGTTTGATGAGAAGATCTTTTACAGAGTATCTCCTTTGGAATGTTTAAGAATATGATTTTCAAGGAAGATATATATTTCATAACCATCTTCTCAATGTTTATATTATAATAGCAACTTGTAAGTATTATCCTTATGAACCTTAGTTTCTTTGCTTACTCCTGTCTGTTTCTAAATTAGCATCACATTTAACATGCACACTCAATCTCTTACAACAAGAGTAATATAGCAAATGCTTTGAAATAAATTGAACACTGCAAAAATATTCTGAGATGCTAGCACACCCACTGGAAGTCCTGATGTATAAAGTAAATTCTCACAAACATCCTGTTTGGCCATCCTTATAGGAAGATCTTCTCAAAGGTCCTGCTGAGTAGGATTAGTCCAAGCAAACAACAAGTTTGTTTGGTTGCAACCACAGTGCCAAGGCATGGAGGGAAGCCTCTGCAGCATCACAAGGCAAAGAAAGTCAGTCTGCTGTGCCCAGAATGTGCAATCCACAGATGACAGTGCCATTAGACACCCCCCCCACACACACACACATTAAGTGCTTCTCTAGTATCATTTCATGCTTATCATGAAATGTATCTAGTATCATTTCATGCAGAGTTCAGAAGGCTTCATAATATTACCAGGTCATAATCCTCAGCATAAGGTATATTGCAAGAGACCTTCATGTTTACCAATTTTATTTCATTGTTTTCAACATCAAGTGGCTGAGAGTAATGTACACACCACTAAAATGAATAAATACAGTTAGAAGGAAAACCAAAGTCAACCTGGTTAAACTGCAGAATAGAGTAATTTCTTCATACTACAATGTCTTAGAAATCAAAAGTGAAAGTAATGACCAGAGGAGGAAAGTAAAAGCTAACACAAGCTAAATATGAATATTAGAAATAATAGTACAAAGAATCTTTTATGGAATGTTTATCAGCCCTTATATATGACTGATGTAAAAACAAAGCCCAAGAAAATGGAGCAATAAAGAAAGGAAAAATGTACGGAGAAATCGAGCCTCGGAATGAAGCACCAGAAGTTTAAGACTAAACCATTCAAATAAAAGGTAGAATATTTCCAGATGTTCTTCAGGAGTGTTTAAAGGCTACAGATATGAAATGGCTGCCCAGTAAACTGCCTAACCTGCTGCCTAAATCAATGCTGGTACTACAGAATGAAAAGGTCAGCCATTGTCAGTAGCTAGGTTCCAGGTGTGACTTGGATTGATTGGTCAGCTGTGTCTGACTTTTTGTGCCAAAGCAAATAACATTAAGTTAGTAGATCTAGGGAGATCAATAGAGAAAGTCATGCTTTATGTACCTTTCTTGAGAAGCAGCAAGAAAAGGAACGGCCTGCTCATTGTCTTCACAATAGTTCTCTCACCAGAGCTTCTGAGAGAAAATAAGCTGCTATGGAATAGGAAGAAGTATTTTCATATACTGGTTCAAAGGGGAGAAACCAGGTGCAGGAGTGCTTTTAATAATAGAGAGAGCTCCCTAAGAGGATCCTCTATCCTCTGTGGACACTGGAGTATGTGTTATTCAACAAATTTCTACATGATCTGGAAAAATGGGTGAATAGTGATGTAAAAAAAAAAAAAAAAAAAAAGAAGAAAAAGTTTTCCTGATAATTCAGAAATTTTTACTTGGAAAACTGACTGCCAGCAGACCATTCAATTTATGTAAGAATAAAACAGTCTGAAGTGGGCAATGTTGTAGAGTCCTCCAAAAATTTCATAGCTGTGCTCATGAGAAGTCAGAAAGAAAAACATAATGTTAAGAATTACTGGGAGGTTAGGAATTATCAGATAACTACAAAACAGAAAAGATGGTCACGCGATTTTACAGGTTTGCATCAGTTTTCTCAGATGCTGTGTGTCATTGTGGCTCTGCTATCTGCATAAAGAACATCAGGGAATGGAATAATAGTTAAAGAAAAGAACTACTGAAACACTGAATTGGTCTCTGTATAAAGAGAATGTTAGAAAACAAGTTAGTTTTAGAATTAATTCTGTAAAATATGACCAAGATGCCCATACAACCATAAATGGGGAAAATATGTGTAGAAAAAATATTATTGAATATTTCTAATGAAGTAAGAATTACTCTACTTCAATTATCAGATTAATAGATTTTAAACAAACACAAAAAATCAACAAAAAGAGCTCTTTTTCACACAGCTTGCCATAGTGTGGCATCACCCTAGTAAAGGCTGCTGTACATAGCAAGAGTAAAATTAATTCAGAAAGGAATGTGAATTATTTTGAAGGAAATATCTACTGGATGCTGTTAAAGATGTTGGCAGGGAGGCTCAGAAAGACTGAACCACTGAATCATAACCTAAAAAGCTCAACTGTGTGTTTGTCCATTCATCTTGTTCTTAGATGACTTTCCTAAGAATCTTCATCTGACTGCCAGTGGCTGGGAAAAGGTTGCTGGTTCACTCAGTCTCATGCTCCTACTCACAGTACTAACTAGGATCTCTTATTATCTTTGGTTTTGTGATTAGCTGATATTTTTGGGAAATACTAGCAAGAGCCAGCCAATTACTCATTGGCACTAAGTTGTTGGCTTGTTGGTTTTTTGTTTTGTTTTTCTCTTTGCATGTGTGTACAGTTTAGCTTGATTTCTTCCAGTGTATCTCTTAATCAGATTTAATTAGCTTGGTGGGACTCTTGCTACCATTTTTCATATACTGTTGGGTCAAAAAGTGAGCGTACTGAATTCTGTTTTGCCACGAGTTAGAACCTCTTAAATATTACAAATTTACCCTAAATCATTCTACCTCTGTTTAAAAGCCCTATTCTAAAATGGAAAATGACTTAATATATTATGTTTGGATCTATTCCATGAATATCCATGACTTTCTTGGCCTCAGTATCATGAATATTTTATTGCATACTAGAACACTCTCTACATATTAGAGAGCCCATTTTTGTGTCAGAACTTGGCAGGTGATTGTGCTTTTGCTGTTTCATTACAGATATTTTTACTAGAATTACAATAATGCTCAGAGCCCCCATGTGGATTAAAGCACCGTGGTGCTAGGTGCTTTAGCAGAACTAGAACAGGCTTTTCTGTCTGAAAACACTGGTAGTCTGAACAGGTAAAACAGAAAAAAAGTGAGCAAAAACCCACAGCAGAGCAATGAAGTGACTTGCTCCCCATTACAGAGCATGTTGATAGAAATAAGGAATGTAACCTTCATTTTCTAACTCCAGCTGCACTCTTGTTCACCCATTTGATGGAAGATAACCGAAGAACACACTGTTCATCTTGAAAAACTGGATTTACACACCGTATTTATACTCAGCTCTTATCAGGTAAAGCAGGTTTTGTTCTCTCCCCTTTATGGCACACAAGTTGTGCTTACTTACAAAATACACAGAAGACTCTTACCCAGTACACTGCAGTTGTTACCCTTTTTTTTTTTTTCTTTTAGAGAATTAGCATCAACAGGCTTGCAATATGTTTCTTACTGTAGCCAAAATATGTTGTGTTTTTATCTTTTATGACTACAGATGATGGCAAAATCTGTTCTGGTGAAGAAGTATTGCGAAGATTTTTAATACAGAGTCAAAAACTTAAAAAAATATACATATCTGTATATACAAAATATTGTTCTTAGCTTACCAATTGCTGTCATTATATATGCAAAACAGTAAAAATCCTCTGCTGATCATAATAAAAAACAGTGACAAAGGGTACAAGGTGTCAGTGTCTAGAATAATTTGTTCACAGCAAATATATCCAATAGCAGTGCTAAAAAAACCCCAAAGTTCCCTAGAGGCCAAGTTATGTTTTTTAATCCCCGTGTGAGCCCTGGCATTGCAAACAAGGTACTATGAATATTTCTACAGATGGCTGTTTAATGTGTAAATTAATCTGCCTCAGTAAGGATCATGCTAGTCAGTGGCAGTTATAATTACAGATCAGTGTAAGATCTTGCTCTACAAATTTGTACAACCACAAAACTGCCATAAAGATACACGTTTATTTAAATACTTTAATTATTTACTGTCAGGATTTGTGACACATGTATGCTTCAGCTTGAAAACATTAACGAGGAATGATACATTACAGTGTAGAAAGCATAAAAATATACAAGGTAGTTTAAAAAACCCCAAACAATGACCAAACGCCAACCTGCAGGAATAAAGAAAATCAGAACACAGGAAAAAATGTAATCAGACATATCTCATTCCACGTTGCTGTCCATGGGAAGAGAACAACTTGAGTGCAACATGTTAGAAAGAAAAAAGGTTTGTATCCTCAATTCAGATGTATATTTGCAACTCAAATAGAAAGGTAAGGAAAGAAACTTCAAGGCAACTGGTGAAAGCAAATGTGTTCACAGTTAATGAGATTTGAGTGCATTTTCAACTTTTTTTTTTTTTTTTTCCCCAAAGAGTTAAGGGAAGCAATAGCCTTGAAAAGCTCATCTGTTCTGGTTACTCATGTCAGAAAACAATCCCCTGCTCTCTCTATATCAACATGTGCCATGGCAAATGGGCAGTAACTGACAAACATGCTTTTTAAAAAATACATTTTTAATAAAATAACTCCACTTTAATCCTGGCTATATTCAATTAAACAGAAACCTAATTTAAATGAACGAATTTGAAAGAGCTCCTTCCAAAAGAAAGAGAGGAGAGAAAGGGAGATAAACAGAAAGGTAGATGACAGTGAGCAAATAAAAAGTTAAATAAAAAAGGAAAAGAAAATGGAGGGAATGAAAGAAATAGAAAAAGTGAGAAAGCAAGGAAAGAAGACGACTAGCTGAGGTCTACTGCTTGTTATGTTTAAAAGCAATAATAATTTCCTCACCAGTATATGCTTTCAGATAGCACTTTAGCAGCATTTCGGCCAGTGTAGGAAGTGAAGGGTACTGATTAAAGTGTGTGTTTGTATCATTTGATAAATGCTCAAACTGTACACCTAGTTTCTAACGTATATAATGTGAAAAATGGAATCTCAGCTCCATTGTGTTTTTCTGAAATGTAAGACAAATTAAAAAAAACAAAACAAAAACAAAACAAACAAACAAACAAACAAAAAAAACCAAAAAAACCAAACAAAAACCTGTTTCAGTGATACTCTTATTAAACTTCAAGTACAAGCATTTGGACATTTTCTGAAGGGTTCATGCTGTGGCTTGTCTGAGCTCCCCACAACCACTGAATTTCTTAAATATGTTTACTTTGAAAGGTCAATAACCGGCTATCCTGTAAAGTTTTCTCTAGGCTAGATAATAAAAAAAATATTAGTTTTTGCTCATCTTTAGTTGTCAGCCGCTCACTAGGAGGTATCCAGTGTGCTCATTTTTTCTCATATTGTAAATGAGAGGAATAAAAGTGGACCAGAGGTAAGCAGTTGACTGTCATTTCTTTTTTAAGGATCCTGAAATAAAACCTTAAGAAAAAAGGAATAGACATTTAATTAAGTCATAACCCTCTGCAGCAGCAGCATAAAGTGCATGAAGGAGCAAGTGTATTCAGCACACAGACAACAAAGGAAGGAAGAGCTGTTTGTTAAATCAAACAATAATGTATCTTGGTAACGTGAGGCTTCCGTGAGGTTCTCACTATTAGACAAGCAGCACACAAAAGCTGTGTTTGTCAAAAGGCTCCCCTATCCACCATGTTGCTTTTGTGAGGAAAGACTGTTCTGTAACTCCACAACAAAAATAAATTTATCTGAATCATAACTACCAATGGAAAAAAACCAAAAACAACAAAAACAAAACTTCCCCCCCCAAAGTGTTTTGCATGCTCGGTTTCCAAAATGCTTGGTATTTTCCCTAAGGTTTCTAAAGCAAATAGTGCTGGTGAAAGGCCCACGCTGCTGTGTGTTGTAGTACAAGATGGAGAGTCATCCCCTAGAGAAGACTGAAGCAATTGAGGTTAGCTAAAATAAATGGTAAAAGCAATACTTGCTGTTTTAATTGCGTGGGTATATTGATCATTGATTCATCAAGATTGCCCTAAGGAGTGTGTTTGTTAACACTGGAAGATCAGACAGCTGCAACAAGCAACCCAGTACACTTACTCTATCATGTAGAGAGAGGTCTGGGATTACTCTCTGGCTGAGGATATCCTTGCCACATCCACAAGTGTCAAAGAAGCAATCTCTAGGTGAAGGTTAAGCTTGGAGACTTAAGAATATAAAATTAATGCAAATAGTAACAAATGCTTGATGAAACCACAAACCCATTCAAGATGGGCTCTGTACTGGCTGTCAGCAATTTAAACCAACTTCATCTTAAGTTGAACCTGAGTCAAGGACTAGCCCAAGCAAGACCCCCTGGGAATGGGTCACACTGCCTCATGTTCCCCTGGTTTTGAAGCTACTTTGCTGTCTGTCTCTGTTAGCCAGGACATCCTTTTCCCAGCTTGGTCCACTTTTTTTTTTTCTGTAACACATTTGAAAGAGGTCAGCAGGTATATAGTTATCCTATGTTCCTTGTAATACATTGTGCCCTGCCTGTTAAGGACAGTTGGGTACCATTTGGTATTTGTATACAAAGAATTTTTAGACTGTGAATACATGTTTATATTTTATCTTTATCCAAGTTTAAACAAATAAGTTACATCCTTTTAACAAATTCTCAGTTGCTAATAATCTATGACATCTAAGAAAACAGTAATTGTATTTTTCAGTAACCAAGTATTTGGAATTTGATTATTTTCTATAATAAACCTAAATTTTACAAGTTAAGATTTGAATCTAATTCAAGAACAGAATTTTACCTTTAAGAAAAAAAATCTGTTATTTGGGCCAATTACATCTGTGGGTCAACTGGAATTGATTGTGGTTCCCTCACTGAATGGGTTTTTCTGATAAGAATGTTTAAATAATTCAAAAGTTGTTTTTCCTTAGCATTCTATGTTAACATGATTATTAGAGAAGTTGACAGTAGTCTACTGATATAAAAGGCCAGACGGGTCCAAAGTTTATATGTATTGTCTGCTGAAGAAAGATGTTGAAAAAGAAAAAAACAACCAAACTAGCAGACAGTTGGGAAGAATGGAAGTCATAATAGAATATGATATTGATTTTCCTCTCAAGCATTTAATGTTTCATCCAGAGGATTCCTCCCTGATTTTCTGCTGCAAGGCAGTGTCTAGTACACCATGTATAGTTAATTAGGTGAGCTAAATAGTACGCAGAGATTAGCATAAAGTACAGTTAACCATGTCTGCCATATGTTCAGCTGTGCCTTATTGTGAATATGGAGGAATAATTACATAGTATCTGGCACATTCAACTTTTTCAATAATTTACATAGTAGTACTGCAATAAAATTATGTTAATAACCTGAGACAAGCCCTCAAAAGTAATGAAAGTCACAGGTCAGGACTGAAATTTTAATCCTCCTTGCAATGGGGATCAAGCCAATATTACAAAAGCAGCACTTTGTTACTTACAGATCCCCTTACCTGAGTGTTTCCTAGTCTACAGAAGCCATTTCATACTGATATGGTAGTACAGAGATTTTTTTCTTTTACTTGAGAATTTATTTTGGAGTGCATAATTTCTTTGTGGATTCCTTTTTTGTTATTTTTAATTTATTTTTGAGACTTTTCTAAACATTGACAATTCCAGTGCCAGTGCATGGAATGATTGGCCATGAGGCCATCATTGGTCAGATGGCCACAGAGCTTGAAACCTCACTGACTCAACCTCAGATATCATGGTTTTGTTATTTAGGCCCCAGATATTATTCCTTTAGGTTCTTCTTGCAGCTTTGGCTGGAGTGATGTAGAATAATGGAATCATAGCATCACAGAGTGCCTTGGGTTGGAAGGGACCTCTAAAGGTCATCTAGTCCAACTCCCCTGCGGGCAGTAGGGACATCTTCAACTAGAGCAGGTTGCTCAGAGCATCATCAAGCCAGAGCTTGAATGTAGCAGGGAAGGAGCCTCCACCACCTCTCTGGGAAAGATGTTCAAGTGCTCCACCACCCTCCTAGTGGGAGCAAAAGGCAGAATCAGTGAGCTCTATCTGCAATGTTTCCTGCAATAATTACAGGGAATTATTTTTGTTGGATGAGGTTTTACACATTGGACAAATGGAAAATTGTTTCCAAGAGGGATCTAGGTATTTAGGACCTAGGAAACCAAAAACCTCCCACCATTACCCCCAACCTATAAAAGCTACAGAAAAAGCAAAATGATGTAAAAATGCTACCACAGTATATAAAGTTGAAAGCTTTGAAATCTTCAGAGTGAAAGTTAGAATAATTTTGTGATGCTTCATGAGCCCTCTTTCAATTTATTTCCCTCCAGTTACAATTTTCTCTTGCATCTCAGCTAATATTTTAAGGTATTCCTTAATAAGACTCTTCCTTAAAAGGCTGGGAAAATTGGAATATGCATGTACAAAGGAGATATTCATCACTGCAGTGATGAAAGGTAAATCCACCTGGTCAAAATAGAAATAACCAGGTGAAACTCAAGAAACCAAGACTCATTTTTAACCTTTGGTCGATGTTTTCCAAAACCATTTTTGGATTAATGGAGAAACTGATTACTATGGTACTAACCCCTCTCCTTGGTGCAAGCATTGTATTTTTGGTACTTTATACCTTGTAGAAGGCCATTAAAAGCTTTTTGCCCATAACCTCTTGCAGCTTCTGGGGAATGGTGCTGCTGTTTATAAAATGACATTCTTAGTATTGTTTTCTTACTCCTCAAGCAAAACAAAGGAAGAATAGCAACTATATCTAGTTATCAGTTCAATTAAAATCTGAGTGCCCCTAGAAATGTCTTTAATTCCTTTGATTTTGTGTACATTTCTGGATGGCTAACATCTGTTGCATGTGCAGTGATGTCTTTTTTTTTCTTTTTTTTTTTTTAATGTACTTAGGAAAAAAGAAAAAATAGAGGAAAAAAAAGGGAAACTGAAGCTGTTTAAATCTAGGATGCTGTTGTTTGTTCTTCTGCTGGCTCCAAAATGAAAAAATTTCAGCATCTCTGAATTTTCAAAACTTATTAGACCATTCTTCATGAGTAGAAATCTAAAAACCTACTTCTAAAGACCAGAGTTCACATGACTCAATGTTACTGTTTTACTTGACAATTCAAGTTCAGAGGAAGGACCATTGACATACTTTTCACATTAATTGCAATGCAACTCTGGATAAATTGAGAGGATTCTCTCTCCCTGTCCTGCACTATTTTACAGCAAAACCAAAATTCCTATAATCTGTAATGACAGAATCTCATAGGAAAAGTTCTTCTATGGAACTGCAGCAGCAAGATTCTGACTTCCCCCTTTCCTGTGTCTGAGAGGTTACCAGAGAACCATGTAGGATGCTCAAAGTTTCAAAGCAGAGAAGAGCTGAAGGGGACCATGGGATCTTAGTGATCTTTCTTAATCTGCTTTTTGCACCAACCAGGTGCAAAGCACAGAACAGGACTGTAATCAATAGACACCAAGGTAATGCTATTCACTGCTAATTAAAGAAAGGGTAGACATACAGACAACTAAATGGGACAACGGTAGAGGTTTTAGGTTGGCAACATCTTTACTCTGTCTTGGAGTAGAAGTGATCTTTGCTTTATTAGCAAAGAGATATGCAACTGTTCTCACTGAGGCAATTATGCACAATACTGAGCATATAAAAGTATTAAAAGTGTTTTCAGAAGTGACTGCATGTGCTCTGCTAGGACTGCAGAATTGTAATTTACTATATACAATAAAGAACATGCCTTACATACTCAGCTTCTCAAGTTTATATACTGCATTTAAACATTCTGCATTTTATTGTAACTATTTGGCACCAAATCTTACATGCAATAAACCAAAAATGAACTTAACCCATTTCCTCATTTCTGCTGGTTTATCTGAGCTGTTCTCTAGCCTATGCCTGGCTCCTTCAATTATTTATGATTTTAAAGACTTTTCAAGTTTCCAGTAATGCCAAGTAGCTGTTTATGAAATTTCAAATTCTCCAATGTCTTTTTTTGAATTAACTCTTCAAGACACTATGATTTGATGGTTCCATCCACTTTCAGTATTATGTAATGTGTGGTAAAATAAAACAAGTTTTCCTCATTTTTTCTTGTGACAAATGGATTCAAATTATTTTCAAAATTTTCTTTATTTTCCTCATTATATGTGACTTCAACTTTTTTTTTTTTCTTTTGATAAGACACAACCTATCTTCCTGACTTGCTGCAAATTTGATTTGGGATTTTGAGAGGGAGATGGACCACATAGAAAAGTCTTCCAATAGAAGTGGGAATTAAATTCTTTAAATCCTTTACTTCTTCCTCACACAATGTTGATTGCCAAAAAATACTTCTGAACTATTATAATGCCTTCTCTTTTTTATTACCTAGTTGCATGTTTAAACTCTCACTGACACTTGAATAACTGATATTCCCATTGGAGCTCAGAACCGTGCAGCATTATGAAACAAATGACAAATTCTCCAGAAGCTTCCAAGAATCCTTGAACTATTGCTTAATTAAATAATATGATCCATTAAACCTCTTTGTCTCTGTTTCCTCCAAAGTTTGCTTCTCCTTCACATACCTCTATTATCTTCCTTTTAAATTCTGTCTCCTGCCTCTTCTTGTCTTCCATCAACCCTTCATTTCTGAGTTTTTAATTCTAGTTTTTCTCTGCCTTATTTCCCCATTTCACACTCATTTCTTGTTTACATTAAAATATCTCCTGAGATTTTTCTTAAGCTCTAATTCTAGCTCTCATTCATTGTCCCAGAACAGTTAAAACTCTGGATCCCAGTCCTGTATAACAAAGAAGACTTTTTTTTCTTTCCCTCATGTCATCAGTCTCTCCCCTGCGAGAGAGAAGAGTGAAGGATGAAATGAAGAAAAAGGAAAGGCAGAAAGAAGAAAGCCTTTACTGCATTTACATTTAGTAGCTAGTGGAAAACGGTAAAGGAAAAGTGCCACTAGTCTGATACAGATTTTAATTAAATTAGTCTATGGAATCTTGTATCTTTCAGAGTAAACATGAACCATTTCTTTTTCCCTATTACAGCAATACAATGGAAGTGCAAGACATTCAGTCCTTGACAGGGCTCTGATTAGAATTTACTGTAAAATTGACTCTAGAGCTTCCAGCAGTTTGACAGATGACTCAAGGAAAACTGTATGTGAAAACAGTGAAAAACAGCAACAGGAAATCTACATTAAGCCAGATAACATGACTCAGCATTTTAATAAAGGAGTTTGGCTGAATTCCTTTTTTCTTCTCTATGAAGATAATTATAGTAGTTTGACTTAGATGTAAATATTAATATATAGTGTATTACTTCCCTGGTTTCTTGACCTAGTTATGACAGCATCAATATACTTCAGAACTATTTCTCCATTGTCATTTAAAGATTAATTCTGTTTTATTAAAAAAAAAATAAATCACTAGTTTTGGTTAAATGTACTTAACCAAATTAGGCTCAATTTAGTTCCAAGTGTTGTTAGACTCTAAGAATTATATTTTGTAGATAACATTGTATTTTTTTCATAGTTAGGAATGACTTTGATGTTTTCAAAGTTGCTCAGGGAATTCAGATGACCAATTCTGATTTGTTTTCATGGGAGCTGGACAACTACTCTATTTTCTTTTTACAGAGGTATTTTATCCTCTCAGTTCACCAAGAGAGAAAAGGATGTTTTAAAAAGCTTCAATTCGTACATTTATCTATAATCCCTAAGAATTAGCTTCTAATCCAGCTCCAAGCCACACACATAGCATCTAAATTTATATTACACTTGATTTGCATACTCCCCTAGATACCTATGGCTCAGTTACAGACATAGTTAAGACATCTTTCTAGGAGCTGCTAAAATAACTTTATCTTGATCACACTGGCTTTCTATCAGTGTTGACTGAAGGATTTTACAAAGCATCTAATGGGGCTCTCAAAGTGTTTTGTCTGGAGCTACTGAAGTGTACTTACTAAGTCCATTGAGTAGTTAGCTATATCCAAAACAAATAACTTGGACTTGTGCAAACATGCTTTTCACCAATGGAAATAAAGGAAGGGACAAGAGCAGTAGGACCAATTACATCTGTTTTCTTATAGACAGCTTACACCCCAAATATTATTTTGCAGTGACTGTATTCTCTCTAGTAAGATAATCTTCCTTCAGATAATCTTTGTTGTCTGTCCGAACTCAATACTCTCTCACTGGACTAGAGGCTGTTTCCATTTCAAGTTGAACATGTGCTTATCAGGGTGGCACTAATTTAGCCAACATGCCAAATATAACAAATTTTCTCACAGAGGAATAATGTGGATCTTGCTTATCATTGTAGTTGTAGGAACTTTAAAAGCTGAACTTTGTCTCTATTAAAAGTTACTGAAATCAGTCGGTGAGTTCTCTAACCATTGGGAAACCTGATGGACAGCTGGCAAAAACATAACACAAGTGCACAAGATTCATTTTTCAGTCAGTAGAACTAGCAATCTCATTGTTAGCAGTATTACTGCAGTATTTCTGAGGTCTTTGCAATTCCAAAATAATCTTCTAATATTTTAAAAAATATTGAATGCTAAATCTGGTGGTGTTTTAACATTTGTAAATATTTTGTCAGTGTTTTAAAAGTTAACTTCTCCAAATAATTCAAATATACATTAAAAAAAAAAAAGGGAAATTAACCCTTGACCCTTTGTCAAGTTAAAAGTTTTATCAAATGGCCATCAGCCAGTTTCAAACCTGTATGAAAAGATGCTCAAAGAACCCACAGTTCACAATCATGAGCGTTAATGGCAATGCTGATTAGCAGTTTCCTTCCTTCTACATGACAGTAATCTGTGATGATCCACAGTCATTTCAGGAGCAAGTATTCCCAAAGAGTCTCAGAAAAGACAGGAAGGACTCAAGTTTAAATCATATGCCTATAGGTATAGACCAAAAGGAAATAATGCTAAAAATACCAAGGGGGGGTGTAAGAAATGGAAAAAAAAAAAAAAAGTGTTAAAACTTTTAAAATGTTCCACCCAGTTTCCTTGTTTGTTGGTTAGGGTTTGGGGTTTTTTTTTGTCTTTGAAGTCCTGCCATAGAGACATAGCAAATACTGGTTTACAATATATGATAAACTGGGAGAATCTATAAACATGATCACAAGCTAAGCATGATGGAGTTTACTGTTAGGATGCTGCCTGTCTCAGACACACAGTGGTTTGCTCACTTTACAACACAAATTTACATTTTCTCAGCTGGGAACACAACATCAGGTATCATTCTATATTCCTCAGAAGTCCATTTCCTAGGCTTAGGCACTATGGACCTCATCACTTCTACATTAAGGAGACATAATAAGGTCATGACTGTCCAAATCTCCCCTTTTTATCAGTAATATTAACTAGCTGTATGCCAGAAATGTCAGATAAAGCAGCAAAGCCAGCAGTCATTTGGAGAAAGGTGACATTTCTACATTTTCAGTACATTAGCTCCTTCTGAAATGACACAGAACAAGCACAGATCGGGTGAAATTTCAAAGGCTACTTATGCAAAAGCCAACGTAAAAAAAAAAAAGGACAGAAAAAGTGACAATCAATAGTTAAGTTTAAAAAATCTATTATTAGGATTGGGCAGCATCAACTAAAAACCAAAACAGATTTGCTTGAGAGAAGTAGAAATGAATGCATAGTACAAGTAAGTGTATTTTATTCAAGGGGCAAAACAAGGAATATCTTCATGGGTGGCCAAGACACATAGAACTGTCCTTTACTCCATTAGATGGCCAAGAATCCTAAACAGGAAAGCACAGAAGAAAATAAACAACTTGTGAGAGTGAGCAGTAGCAGCTGGAATCATGCTGTTCCCAACCCTTTAATAAATACAAGATGTAAATAGCTCAGAGGAATAAATCTCTAAAGCAAGAGTGATAGGTACATGGTTAATACTTGAATTGCCAGAGTGACATGTAACAATTTAAAGCACAGCATGCAAGCACAGGCAATTCAGGACACTGAGAAGAACAGTGGCAATTTGATGAGCATGTGGTAAAAGAAAGATCCCAATACTGTTTAGCCTTCCTGGCATGACTGAAAGGTGCAGAGGAAACTGAAACTGTCAGGACTATTTGAAACAAGTAGCAAAACCAGGTACTTTATGAGAAATATTCCTTTCTCCTTACTGACAGACAGGAAGACCTACTGATGTCAGGTGTCTCTTGATATTTGATGGCACAAGGTCTAGATTTTTTTTCTTTTTCATTTGACTGAAATGAAGTAGAATAAACCCTTTATATATATATATTTTTTAATGAAGAAAAACTGGATGAAAAGCCTATGCTTTCAAAGGCAGTCAGAGTTTAAGATTTCTGTGATGTAGGTATTCGCTACAGGACAGTATCAGACATTTATAACTACCATAAATGACTCTTAAAATTTAAGCTCCATCATCTGAAGACAGGAAGAGGCAGCTCTCAGAGGTGTTATAACACATCTGCAGTACCTTTCTTCTTAAGTTGGGAGCTTCCACTCATGCTGAACTCTGGAATGACCAGTAATGAAGATGACTTGACTTTTCCAGCTCTCAGTCCCAAACAAGTCTGAGATTCAGAAAAAAACCTTTGTCACCTGTTGTATAACTTACTGATCCTGTGATGAGAACTGGGATCACCTGTATGACCTGAAGCAAAAGCAAACACACAGTAGGTGTTTGAATTCTTGAGAAATTACATTGACTATGTTTAGCTGATATCTAGGGCTAAGACCTAGCAGTTCTATTACCTGATACCCCCTTCCCCAGCAAAGAAGGGGGACAGGGAGGAGAGGAGACCTGAAACTCTAGAAAATAACACCTTCAGGAACTTGCTCAATATATCAAAAATGGACATTTCCAGATGCCTGCAATGATGCCTAGTGTAATGGAAATGGAAATGCATCAGAGAACTTTGAAAAGTTAGGTGCACTATTCGTCCAATCCATCCACATTAGTTTCCAGTTACTTTCATCATCTCAGTCTGTTAATTCCTATGTAATTCAGAAATTGTTTTTATTGGGACAAGAAAGATTATTAAGATTAGTATTACATAAAGCATTAACAGAACTTTTAAAGGATGGAAAACCTTAAAATGTTTTACGATGATGATAATGCGTAATTTTTTCATCATAATATGACACAATAAAAAGGCCTGAAGTAGAAATAGAGTATTTTCAGTAATTCTATTTTCTGCTTAGGCTAGAAAGGCACAGTTATGAAGAGCTGAGGTCTTAATTCACTTGTGGTAATCTAATCTAAAAGACCACCCTTGGTCTCAAGGTGTTCATAATTGTACTTTGGCCCTGGCCAGAAGTAGAAAATGAAATGTGGAAGTGAAGAAAAGTCAATGAGGTACAGAGCTATTTTGAAATGTGTGGGGGCAATAGAAAAAGAAACATTCACTGTAAGCTTGTGATGACAATTTAGATTCTGCTCTCATTTTAGCTAAAGCTGGCCACCCACCTGATATTGGAAAAGTATTTTCAGGATGAATAGCAGAACATACCTGCAAGGAACATCTCTGACCTTTTTGTAATTCTAAGGAACATTTTATGGGTGATTAGGGTTCACTTAGTAACTATTCAGCCTCGGCTTTTTGGTTAACCGGAGCAGACTGACTATTTGAACTTCTAAGAAATACAGATGGGCAAGGTCTGTACATCTCCGTTTTTCATCCAGGCAGTCAGGTAGAAAATTAGCCAACTGAACTCCATCTGTCTTTTTTTTTTTCCTTCTTTTTCTTTTTCTCCCCCCCCCTTTCTCCTAATTAGGCTTGTAGAAAAGCATTCAGCTTACTTTTACTGTTCTTTCACTTTGAGCCTTTCATTGCACGCTGGTATTGTCATATCATAGCATTCCACTGAGCTCTTTGTTTCTTTGCACCACTGGCTACTGACTTTAAATTGGAGTCATTAAGAAACTGTTGTGTAGTTTTTAGACATATGACCACCAATGTAAAGGTCAGGTCACCCAGCTCTGAGATAAACTGCCGAATTGTACTTTGTTGAGGGTAAGCCTGCATGGACCTTGCTTGGAATCCTTCAGTAAAAACCACTCCTACATTGACACAAAAGTGTACAAGTGTAAAGTTTGATGAATTTAAATGTATCATCCAGAAATGGAAGAAAGGCTTTCTTTTTCAGTACACTTGGACCAGAAATATGATACACAGCAGTGAGATAGCTCATGTGGGACTAAGAAACTGAAGCACAGTTCCTGATTTAAACAGAAAAAGACATCGAATCATTATGTCTCACAGGCATTTTCTAATTATTTTGAGTAGCTGCCATTTTGTGGTTCATAATTTTCTCTCTGTCCTCCTCCCCTTTCTCCTGCCTTTTCTTAATTTTATTGCAACACAGAACTGATTTATGTCATATTTAGTATGGAAGCCTTGATCCTAAGAATGTCACTATCTCCACCCACACATACTCTATCAGACATCACCATCTCAGCAATTCTTATACTAAGTACAAATTCCACTGCAAAGGGCCAGCTATATTTGAAGCTACTGTACAGATAATATTTTTCAACTTCAGGTTGTGATGTCATAGAATCCTCCAGTAATAAAATTTGTTTGATTTTAGTACCCTTTTAGGAACCTGCATTTAGGCAGCCTCACCTATTTGTCTAACATTATCCATGTGGACTACTTTTTTCTTCTTTAAAGAACGATGTCAATCTTTCTCTTCAAAGCTAAATAAAAAAAAAGATTACACATGAAGGACAACCATGAAATACCACAAAACCACCATCCATTTATGCACTCCAGTTCAGAAAATAACATTCAATAGAGTGTATTTAAAATAGACAATACAACAGTATTAATAATATGATGACTGGATATTACCAATACCCAAGTGACAATTTCATGTGCACTTATTACCTGAAGAACAGAAATTAACACCGTACTTAACGAGTGCAATAAAAACCTATAAAATATAATAGTTTGAATATTGTGTGCTGTGACTGTTCCTGCCCTTTACAACCATCTACACACATCATATGACTGGTTCTCACATATTGAAAGAAAAAGGTGTCTCCATCTCAGGATGAAAATCTGCATTCATTTATTAATTAGGTGCAATCAATACAGTTTTGATCTACCAAAAACATCCATGCTTATATGTTTTTCTGTTGTGGAACTTTGGAAATAAACAGCCAAACTCTTTGCCTTAGGATTTATAGAATCATGTAAGTTAAACAGACACACAATCTAGGAAGTGTGTTTGTGTTCCTAGCCAAGAATATCTTATTACCTTGCTAAAATAAATCAAAATTCAGTGAGGCAAAAGGAATCCAGACACAACAGATATCTTGCCTCACAGGAGGAAATCACAAAATCATGAAATACCAGGTTGGAAGGGACTTCAAGGATCATTCAGCCCAAACTCTCTTGGCAAAAGCACAATGTACAGAAGAGGGCCCATCACCCAGGCCAGATGAATCTTAAAATTGTCTTCAAAGTGCCCACTGCTGGGGATGATACAAACCAGAGAAAGCTGCGTTCTCTGTTGTATGCTTTAACCATTGCTCTATACATTCAAATATGCATAAATCTGCCAATTTGTTTATGGGAAAGAAGAGGTTTCTGCCTCCTCTGCAACGCAGGCAGGTGTTTAACAAAAACCACAAGAACATGCTGAGAGCACACCTCCAGACAAACTGACAATCAGGTGTTTAGGTTTAAGTTGTTACAACAAGACCCATTTAGTGATTGTGATTGGGACAGCAGCGATATATGAAACTGTCTTGGGATGAATCCAGAGCAGGAACAGCAAATGGTAACTACTGCATCTCCTTGTCCTGATTTAATTAAGAGTAATTTTGGAGATACAGGAGTTTAAATTATTTAAGGACATAATTTAAGGACAGTATTGTTAAAGCCACCATGAATTTTTCATCACTATGGATGGAGTAACGACAATGCTATTCTTTCCTTATGGGATGCTAATGTAATTCTGGGATTCTGCTATTAGAAATCTTGTCTTCAGCAACAGAGTAGAATTGCCTGCAGATGGCTTATTCTTTAAAATACCAGGTTGCACTCAAAACAATGTGGGAAAAGAATAGATAATGCAATATTATTTTAACAAATGTATTTATCACAAAGCATGTATCTTCTACTGAATATTCTTCAGACAATGTTCAGCGCCATCTCCCTCAGACTATTGAAATGTAGTTCTCTCTGATATCACAGTTTCTATAAAAGTGCAAAAGAACTTTTATTGCAGGATTAGAAAAAAATTACTCAAGCCTGTCAGTATACATTTGTTTTGTCCAGTCTTCATTTTTAAAAGATCAAATTTTTTGCTGTCCTTATGCACTTTTAAGTTAGTCCACTTTGGGAAAAAGGAAGTATTGCAATTATTTGAAAGCTTAATTTCTGTTATAAGTTTAAGGAATAGCTCAGTTAAATTGATTATTTTTTTAAAATATATTTGTATAAAGACAAAAATAATGTTGAAGATTACCTGAAATTATCAAACTATCTAAAGAATATTCACTGAGAAAATTTTATTTGCTCTTTGAATGTGTGATTTATGGAAAACCCAGGCCCATTCCTTCTTCTAACAAGATAGGAAAAGCTGACACCTCAAAAATCCTTATGGGACTGGAAAAATAGTTTCCTATCCACATACAATTTTTAATGAACAATGCAAGAAACAAAGACAAAACTATATTTTTAATGCCAAAACCCATTATATTCACCTGGAATTCTGAAATTTAAGAGGGAAACTTTCCACTGGATTAGCAGTTAAAAATACCAGGCTCCCTAGCAACCTCAGTACAATAATCTCACCTTCAGCTTTAATTAGAAAAAGCAGCACAGTGCCCGGAAAACTACAATGGATTGCTTAATTCAATTCTGTATTGGCATAGTATCTTCTGGATCAGAAGACAGAATTGAGCTCAACTCTTGGATTTACATCTACTCGGAGTATATTAAGACACATGCTTTATTCCATTTTCATTCAAGTAAAAAATATTACTTTTATAAAAGCAGTGTAAACTATTTGTCCAATTTATATTATTTTCAAATGGATTCTGAAGCTATTGAAATGCCTGTTACTATGTACATTGTCTGAATGATGCATTAATAAAAATATACATGGGAAAACATTTTTCATGTGTTTTGACGGTGAAATGTTCTTTGAGTACCTGACATTGGAGGACACAAGCAATCTTTGATTACAATACAGATGAAGAATCACATTTAAAATGTTCCATTTAAAAATCTCGATGTATTTATAAGGAAGCATCAGCATTCATTATGAGAAAACTCTGAACCCCTGCAAAACAGTCTAATACATGAAAGTCAACATTTCATGTTCTATAGTCTCATGTTTCCATGCAGTAGCTCCAAGGAAATTGATTTTTCAGCTCGAGGGTGTTTCAATTTGGCGCAGTTCTGTTACACTCATAAATGTTATCCAGAACACGTTCAAAAATAACACAATTTAATAATCACAGATGTTCCCACTCTGTCTTCATAGCACTGATATAATATCTTGACAATGAGATTTATCAGATTTCATGGTACCTACAATATGCACAGAGCTATTTTTGGCACAGTTTTAATATGACTAAAAGTGAATAAACTCAATTGGAAACTTTGCATGAAAGTTTTGTGATATTTTGAAAAGAAATGCTAACCTTGTCACATAGCTGAGATAAAATCAAATTAGAATCATGGGATAAATGTTGCATTTGTGCTCCAGGACACTAAATTTTTTTAAATGCTCTCCTGAATCTGGCTAGGGGGTGAAATGCTTTAGAGTATATAGCATCCAGGGCTATTTCAAATTACACTGACTGCAACTGCTCTACAAAGACTTCTGCAGTTAGCATGCTACAGTGTTTTCTCCCTTCATGTCTCACTTAAGTAGGTAGACCTTAAATTTTAGGCTCCTAAATTGTCAATTCACCATAGTATGTCTATAAAATCAGTGAGTAAATGTAGATGTTACCAAGTGATGATGCATTATTCTTTCTGACCATGGGAGGCATCCACATCTCCTCACTGTAGCTATCCTCAAGTTGGGCAACACATTGTAAACAGGTTCAAACACAGCTCAGATAGGCCTGTGCCTTACAGTTTAATAAGGACAGCTTTCCTTCCACTTCACTCTGCTAAAGCAGTGCTGCAGGCAATAGAACAGTTGAAAATCTGTCCCCCCAAAAAAGTAACAATCAGTAAGAGGAAGTTTTGTGTTAAAGTATGAATCAAAAACTGCACGAGTATGTATATCTGTATGGATGCAAGCTATGTTTTGTGAGATACTGAAGTCAATGATAGTCATAGGTTCTGGGACACCAAGATTCTCCCTTAAGTGCCTGAAGGCAGAAGACACCTTGAATCTGCTGACAGAAAAGTACTGACTGACAGTAAAAAACAACCCCAGAACCAAGGCATCTACCATGACACTCTAGTTCTTTGACTACAAGTCTATATATTAACTATGTATTGAATAGGCAGGGTCAGTTTACATTGTCAGTATTCTCCACTTGTTAAAAGAAATAGATCCCTGCCTTCATTCCACTTTATTAAAACCCTCTCATACATGTTTGGTTTTCAATTATTATTTATTTTTATTTTATTTTGGGGGGTTAAGGTTTAAAGAGACAATTCTGTGCCTGTATGACCTGCAGCTAGAAAACTGGAACCCAGATGATAAAAGCAAGAAGACATGCATAATACAGCATTAATTGCCATTAAAACATCTGAAAGCCTCTAGTCTGAATTCCAGGGAAAGTATTTCAGAGACTGTAGTACAGTGCATCAAATTGGCTCTAAAGACAAAATTACTAAGAATGAAATAATGTGAGGTAACATCTCTTTTATTCTGCATTTTGAAAATGTTATTAACTGTATAAAATTGTAATTCCAAAGGTCACAAATTGGCATTTTTAACCAGCTTATTGTATATTTTGCCCTTGACATTGAATGTAACATATAAGTATATAGCAAATATATGACATGGTATATCTTAATTACCTGTAGAGAATTTTCTTTTTTTGACTAGCATGAGAAAACAAAACATATTGTACAACACCACCTGTAGTACTCAGTGACCTTTGTCACTCCTGGATTATATAAAAACTATGAATATGCACAATAATTCAAAGTGTGTAGAATTTTGCTTCGCTTGGTCTAAACAGCAGTACTGAGAGCTCACAAGCTCCTGGGTCCCCATGTACAATCCCAGCCATGTTTTAAGTAGAGAGAAGCACGAGACACCATCACAGGCCATTCCCGAGCTATGACACCATGGTTTTCCCTCAGCAGGGAATACAGACATACAGTCCAGCAAGCAGTCATGGTGCTCTCCAGCAAGGCTACTTGTTGGTACTATTGGGATAATGAGATGGGGATTTACTAGAAAGCACCTGAGTTGCAGTATATAGCTCCAGCCAAGCAATCTAGGAAAGCAAGCATGGGGAACTCCCCCCTCTCCCCCTCCACCACCATCCCCAGCAATTTTAAAAGCAGCATTAACAATTTTTTTTTTTTTTACAATATTTTCTTTTCTGTATCAGCCATTTGCACCTTAGCCTTACCCTCAAATTTTTTTTTTTTTTTTCTCCAAGTTTTTTTTTTTAACAATGGTAAAATGTGGAATTCAATGTCTTTCCATCAGGTTCACTGACTGCTTTGCTTGACTAAACAGACCCAAAGGCCTTTCTCTGGAGAACATTTGCAAAAGCTTTATACATTTGTTTTACTTGTATTGTTTCTACTTGTGGAATTTTGTAAACCTACCCCTTGGACACAGGTTCTGGTAAATAACAATTTCACCTTTAATATTATATCACCAGTCTAAAGTTTAACTAAAGATTAAATCATTTGAGCACTTTTATTTCTTTGAAGCTGCAATTTTGATTGTCTTCTAGAAGCATGTTAGGTGTACTGAGTATCCCTGTGTAGATCTCAGTCTGTCTCCAATATCTGTAGCACAATTCCTAACACAGGGAGCATTCTTTGAGCATTTAGGTGGGAACTGAGCCTTTGTGGTCATTAAAGCCTAAGTAAGAATTGCTCCAGTGTTGAATGTGCAACTTGGTTACTTTCTGGCATTTCTGTGATGTCTTGGATTAAGATACTCTAGTCAGACAAGACTATACAATAGCCACTCCATCACATATGCAACTAGTCTGTTGGTTTTTTCCACGTGATCCTGCACACTGGTGAAACCATTGATACAGAAGGGTAAGCAGACTGAGCACTGTTTGAGAAGAGGACTTATGGTGAGACAAATTCCCACCATACACAAAGTGCTATTTTAATGGCATAGTGAACTACAGTGGCACATGAATGACTGACTCTACATTCTTTCACTGGCCTTATGCACTGAGTCAAGTGTTTGACACATAAAATGCTGATTAGGAGTCATATTTAGTTAACAGAGCAGAATACTTTGTTAAACTGAGGAAAGTAAACTGTCTCTCTATAGCAACTGGAGATCAGGAGACAACATCAGCTATTAAAGGAAATTCTCCCTCACTGTAGCTGCTTGAGGATTTTCTACAGAAGTAAATCCAAACAGAACTGCTAACATCACCACACTGAGACACCTAAGTAAGGTTGGATTCAAAGTATAATGAAAAAAAGAGGAAAAAACCTGTCAAAATCTTAGGGAGATGGTTATAAAATACCCAAATCCTCAGATCAGATTATTGTCCTTTGCTTGTACCAGAGGAGCACACAGCAGAAAAAAAGTGTGGTCTTCACAAACTTTTTATTTAATGCCTGGTTCTTGAGGAGGAGAGCAGGGAAAATGGTTGCTACTGCACTCTTTGGCAGACTTCATTTAGGCCTTCCTTGGAAATAGTATTCGACTTTGTAAATACAGGAAAAAAATACACGTGTAAGGTCCAGAGGTCACAGTAAATTGTAACACAAACTGCTCGAGTTCACTCATGATCATCAGTCAAGGTCCTCTCTACTATTCATCATTTCATTGTTTCACAGTGCCTTTTAATCAACCTAATTGTATATAAAATGGACTCCACACTGCATGCATTTCAACTCATGAATACAGTGAAACAAAGCAGCTGTTCTAACCTGCACAACCATTTACAAAAATGAAACCAAACTAAGAAAAATTATATCTAACTTTAAGACTTTACTCAGTTTTAGAAAGAGGCAGATGTTCTTCATTCTCCTCATATATTTTCAATAATAATAATAAAAAACCCTAACAAACAAAAAAACTCCAAACAAATGAAAACCCCCAGAAAACTAATCTCAGTATTTTTATGCTGGAGAACCAGTTAAGTTTTGTCAAAGTGAGACGTCTCACTATCATAAAATATTTTCTTTAACGTACAGTATCTTACTGACCCTGCCTACTCTGTATGTCTGTTTTGCAACTGTTAGCTGTTGTTTCTACCATTAATGCAGTCCTATTGTAATCTTTAAGTTCTATCCATGTTCATCCATACTTAGCTTCTGAATAAACTGTTCCAAATGCCTTTTCTGAAGAGAGATTTAATCTCTTTTCTGTCTCATGCATTGGGTGCTACCATTGATACTAATAATTTGACAAAAGAAAGTTTGCTTCATCTAGCTCCCATTTCAGTTATAGAGAGTTAGTTTTACATGACATGAACACTTTCTTTATGTAAAGTCAATGAGTAAGACTTGCAAGTGAGCGTAGAACAAGTACCAATCTGTTGGTGATAGCATCACTTTTTCAGAGAGGATGCAGAGTGATAAGTTTCATTCTAGAGAGTATTATATTAAAAAATGGTGAGCTGCTCTTATTGACAGACATGAGCATAGCCTCCCTGTCTGTACAAGAAAAGAGCAGCAATTTTCATTTTTCTTATCTCTACTTTAAATACAACATATTGCACGGGACCCATTATTGCCAGTCATTGCCATGTCTTTTTCCAGTCTTCTCTTTCTCATTCCACACCAGACATTCGCTTGAACGATATAAGCCATCTGTAGTTTATAAGACACCTTTAAGCTATTGTTTTAAAGTTTTATACCTTTTAATGTTTTCCTATTTATTTCCTGCTGATATCAACACATATACTGCCAAGAGCAATCTTTAGTGGATACTAGCATATTCATATTGAACATTTGATCCAGAAATTTTGCAGATAAGCAGAGGGAACATCTGTGAGAAGCAGATAATTTTTAATATTTATGGAGAGCTCATTTCCATGTTGTAATCCTTAAGATGGGACTGGGTTTGTAAGGCTCTGTACAATTCCCATCATGGTTAAGTAATGAAGGGAGCTGTGGTTCTGAAGAGGGAACAACAGCGAGTTTATTAATTAATGTTGGAAAAAAGATCCCCACCATTACCTGAATGAAGTACAGAATAACTGCACAAAGAGGATGAGCTTATACATTTTAGTAACCTCTGGATGCTCCTTCGGACAGGACAATATAATCTGAAAGCAAACGTGTACTTAAGAACTAAAGTATGAAGGGAGAATAACTGCTTTTTGAACTTCCTAATAGAGGTTTTATTATAGACAAACTGTAAAGAGCAGCGATACACAAAATATTCTCAACATTATTTATGATTTACAAATCTTGTTTTTTCATTGTCAATCAAGTCAGTTGGTTAAGCCCTTCCTCCATGAATGGTTTGAAATTCCATATATAAAGCTCACACATCTGAGGTAAAGACACCTTTTTATTGAAGTTTTATCCTAAAGCCACAGAGGTGAAACTGAAGCTTCAGAAATCTGGATTATGAAGACAGAGAAGGTGGAACTAGATTGCTAGTCATTATCACATCAAGTTTGCATGCGTTTGCAAAGAGACGAGTTGTAAGTCAAATGCCAAGACAAAAGGAAGTCTCTATTTGTTTGTTGACCTTGAAATTCAGGATAGATTTTTGCACCCAGGGCACATCTGTAATCTTTTGCTGGCCATCTTTCCAGAATAAACCTAGAATTAGTATTCAATGTTTAAGCACGGATGAAAAAAATCATGCTTGATGAACTTAGATTACCTCTCACTGCAATCTACCAACTGGCACAGAGAAGTGGTCAGTTGTTTTCTCCAAACATCTTTCTACCAGATTTTTCAATGAAATCAACACATCCATGAATGAAATTGCATATGGGTAAAATTCCTGCAGCTGAAAGTGAAACCAGCTGCCTTCTACACCAGTACAACTTCTTTTCAACAGTGAAAATGACTTCACAAACTTAGTGCTTTTCATTTTCCCTTACTGTGTCTTACATCTTTAAAACAGTGCTATTCCCAGTAGGTCTCAGACAGAAATTTGTAGTGAAACTTAGAGGTATTAACTAAGCATAACAGCCTACACCTCCCCCCCTGCCCCCCCCCCCCCCCCCCCCCCCCCCCCCCCCACCCACCACCACAACACCCAACCACCAAACCCCAACACAAACCCACCAACACAAAACACAAAAACAACAAA